>CAUYPK010123047.1:0-42399 GCA_963574355.1 Loris lydekkerianus | reverse complement strand
AGTAGACATGTTCCTTGACAGGAATAGCTAAGATTGTGAAGTGTAAGTTTCTAACCTGAGAATAAACTCAATAAAAAGAAAACTCAATAAAGAAAATTACAGACCAATGTCACTAATGAATATTGATGCAAAAATATTCAACAAGATCCTAGCAAAAGAATCCAGCAACTTATCAAACAAATTATACACCATGACAAAGTGGGATTTATCACAGGGTCTCAAGGCTGGTTCAATATATGTAAATCTATAAATACAATTCATCACATAAACAAATTAAAAAACAAAGACCATATGATTCTTTCAGTTGATGCAGAAAAAGCTTGTGATAATATCCAGCATCCCTTCATGATCTTAAGATCATTTAAGATCACTTAAGAGAATTGGTATAGAAGGGACATTTCTTAAACTGATAGAAGCCATCTACAGCAAACCCACAGCCAATATCATATTGAATGGAATTAAATTGAAATCATTTCCACTCAGATCAGGAACAAGGTTGCCCATTGTCTCCTCTGTTCTTTAACATTGTAATGGAAGGCTTAGCCATGCACGTAGGCAAAAAAAGATAATCAAAGGTATCCACATCGGGTCAGAAGAGATCATTCACTCTTTGCAAATGATATGATTGTATATCTGGAAAAAACCAGGAATTCTTCTACGAAACTCTTAGAAGTGATCAAGGAATACAGCAGCATCTCAGGTTACAAAATCAACATTCATAAATCTGTAGCCTTTATATATACCAACAATATTCACGCTGAAAAAATAGTCAAGGACTCTGTTTTGTTCACAGTAGTGCCAAAGAAGATGAAATATTTGAGAGTTTACCTAACAAAGGACATGAAAGATCTCTATAAAGAGAACCATGAAACGCTAAGAAAAGAAATAGCTGAAAATGTTAACAAATGGAAAAACATACCATCCTCACAGCTTGGAAGAATTAACACTGTTAAAATGTCCATACTACCCAAAGCAATATGCAATTTTAATGCAATCCTTATTGAAGCTCCCTATCATACTTTAAAGATCTTGAAAAAACAATACTTAATTTAATATGGAATCAGAAAAAACCTCAAATGGCCAACATATTACTCAGAAATAAAAACAAAGCAGGAGGAATCACAGTACCAGACTTCAGGCTATACTATAAATCAATAGTGATCAAAACAGCATGGTACTGGCACAAAAACAGAGGGGTAGATGTATGGAACAGAATACAGAACCAAGAGATGAAATGAGCTATTTACTGTTATTTGATTTTTGACAAGGCAATTAAAACATTCGATGAGGAAAAGATTCCCTATTTAACAAATGGTGCTGGGTGAACTGGCTGGCGACCTGTAGAAGACGGAAACTATACCCACACCTCTCACCATTAACTAAGATAGACTCTCACTGGATTAAATATTTAAACTTAAGACATGAAACTATAAAAATACTAGAACTAGGCTAACCTACCTAGGAAAAAAGAGTAAAATCTCTGATTTTATTAATCAGAAATGACAAAAATGAAATAACAACAGACTCCTCAGAAATTCAAAAAAATTTTAATGAATATTGAAAGAAACTTTATTCTCAGAAATATGAAAATCTGAAGGAAATTGACCAATACTTCATGTGGCTGAAGGAAGCTGCCACCTTCCAAGACTTAGCCAGAATCAAGTGGAAATGTTGAACAGGCCTGTATCAAGTTCTGAAATAGCATCAACTATACAAAATTTCCCTAAAAAGAAAATCCCGGGTTTCAGAAGGCTTCACATTATAATTCTACCAAACCTTTAAAGAGAAACTAGTACCTATATTACTCCACATTTTCTAAAATACAGGAAAAGAACGACTACTACCCCACACATTCTATGAAGCAAATATCACCTTGATCCCCATACCAGAAAAAGTTCCAACAAGAAAAAAAAATTATAGACCAATATCACTAATGAATATAGATGCAAAAATATTCAACAAGATCCTAACAAACAGAATCCAGCAACACATTAAACAAATTATACACCATGACCTAGTGTATTTTATCCCAGGGTCTCAAGGCTGGTTCAATATATGTATATCTATAAATATAATTCATCAAATAAATTAAAAAACAAAGACAATATGATTCTCTCAATTGATGGAGAAAAAGCTTTTGATAATATCCAGCATCCCTTCATGATCAGAACACTTAAGAAAATGGGTATAGAAGGGACATTTCTTAAAGTAACAGAGACCATCTACACCAAACCTACCTCCAATATTATATTGAATGGACTTAAATTGAAATCATTTCCACTCAGATCAGGAACCAGGCAAGGTTGCCCATTGTCTCCACTGCTCTCTACCATTGTAATGGAAGTTTTAGCCATTTCAATTAGGGAAGAAAAGGCCATCAAGGATATCCTTATAGGATCAGAAGAGATCAAAATTTCACTCTTCAAAGATCATATGATTGTATATCTCGAAAACACAAGCGATTCTTCTAAAAAACTCTTAGAAGTGATCAAGGAATACAGCAGCATCTCAGGTTACAAAATCAACACTCATCAATCAGTAGCCTTTATATATATCAACAATAGTCCAGCTGAAAAACTAGTCACGGACTCTATTCCATTCACAGTAGTGCCAAAGATGACAAAATATTTGGGAGTTTACCTAAGAAAGTACGTGAAAGATCTCTATAAAGAGAACTATGAAACTGTAAGACAAGAAATAGCTGAAGATGTTAACAAGTGGAAAAACATACCATGTTCTTGGCTGGGTGGAATCAACATTGTTAATGTTGATTAACTACTCAAAGCAATATATAATTTTAGTACAATCCCTAGTAAAGTTCCACTGTCATACCTTGAACATATTGAAAAAATAATACTTAATTTTATATGGAATCAGAAAAAACCTCAAATAGCCAAGACATTACTCATAAATAAAAACAAAGCAGGAGGAATACTCAGACTATACTTTGGAATACTATGCAGCCTTAAAGAAAGATGGAGACTTTACCTCTGTTATGTTTACATGGATGGAGCTGGAACATATTCTTCTTAGCAAAGTATCTCAAGAATAGAAGAAAAAGTATCCAATGTACTCAGCCCTCCTATGAAACTAATTTATAGTTTTCTTATGAAAGCTATAACCCATTTATAGTCAAAGATTATGGAGAAGGGGGAAAGGGAGGGTAGGGGTGAGAGGAGGATGGGTAGAGGGAGGGTAATTGGTGGGACCACCCCTAGGGTGCATCTTATAATGGTACATGTGAAACTTACTAAATGTAGAATATAAATGTCTTAACACAATAACTAAGAAAATGCCATGAAGCCTATGTTAACCAGTTTGATGAAAATATTTCAACTTGCATATAAAACCTCCACATTGCACACCATGATTGCATTAATGTAGCCAGCTATGATTTAATTTAAAAAATTACACAAAAAGTAGAAAGTATTAGTTTTAAGTACTGCTTTTTTTTTTTTTTTTGCAGTTTTTGGCCGGGGCTGGGTTTGAACCCACCCTCTGGCATATGGGGCCAGCCCAGCACCCTACCCCTTTGAGCTACAGGCCCCACCCTTTAAGTACTACTTTTTAAGAAACTGTTATATTCACATTTTATTTAACTGTAAAATACCCTAAATAAGATGCAATGAGTATGAAAATGTTATTGATGAGATAATTTCCCTTTTCTTTACACAGTGCCATGGAATGTTGGTGTATATTCCACGCTCCTAGCACTAGCTGCATGTCGAATGCTCAGTGGCCTCTTGTGGCTAGTGGCTTCCTATAGGGCAGTGCAGACTGGAGCTAAAAACCCTGCAGAAAAAAACCTCCAGTGGTATTTTTAGACACCACCTTCCTTCCTTCATCATAACGTCTGTAGCAATGTCAAATATTTATTCTCACAGCAAAAAACCTCATGAAGTAGTATACTGTCATGTCTGTTTATAGACAAGGACACTAGGCTCAGAGAGGATTAACAGTTTGCTAAAATTCTGCAGTATGGTCTAGATATAAATCTAAGAATTCTAACACTGTATCTCGTAGTCAATTATTACACTATAAAGAAGTAGTAAGTCCTATATGGGAGTTTCAGAGTGATGAGAAGATGGGGGAGGGAATTAAGAAAGGAAATACATCATCAGAGTTATATTTTCAAAATGCAATGATCAATATGTATATAGAATACTTCAGTAAGTCTAGAGTAGAGGAAAAAAATTAAATTTGTTAAAGCATTTTGAAAATATATAGTAGTGAGATGGATTAGGATGGTCATAGAAGAGTTGGATAAAATAGTCTGATTCTGTACACATTTTGTTCACAGATTACATGTAGGTTGAAGAAAAGAGGGGAAAAAATGTTTCTAAGTTTGTGGCCTGATCAATTGTGTGAGTAATGTGCTTATTCACATGATGTGGTCTTTCTTAAGTGTTAGAAAGAAAGACCAAGACATTTTCTTAGTGATCAAATTCAATAAATTTGTTAAAAAAAAAAAAAATTACAACCCATTTACAGGAAGTTATCTGTTACTTTTAGAATTTACTGGGATTTTCTCCATTTACTGAAATGGAGATAAAAACATGTAAGAAGAAGTTTGGGGTAGGGAACATCAAAAATTCTCTTCAGAAATCTATCAGTTTGAAATGACTTATTAAGTATTTCAATGGGGAAGAAGAAACATCAGTTTGGCACTGGGAATTACATGCTCGGACTTCAGGAAAGAGAAACAAGGCTGGAAACATAAATTTGGAATTCAACAGCACCAGCAAAGAAGTGGTATTTAAGTCATTGTCCTGGTGTTTGAGAATCCCTGGGGCTTTTAACATTTTCAGGTCAGGAAAAGAGAGAAAAACCAGCAAAGCAGATCGAAAAGCAGTGGCCAATCCAACAGGCAAGTAACCTGGGGAATGTGGAATCCTGGAAGCCACTTAAGGAATGCTTTTAGTTTCACAAAAAATAAAAAAAGTTATCAATCGTGTGAAATGTTGCTAATTGGCAAAGTAAATGGGATTTAATATGCTGAAATTCATCAGCAATATTCATCTGGTCATTTAGTTAAAGGTTATCCATCACCTTTGATTCATGGAAGATTTTAGAAACATAGCTTCATTCTATAGTCTTATTCTAGCTATTATCTTAATCTACTACTATTAACAATAATTGAATTTTTAAGACTTCCCTCAATTGAAGAGTTTGGTTATATTCCTTTAAAATCATATCCTCAGTTTAAATAGCCAGCACTAGAGAAGCAGTGGCATCTGGAACTTTTAGCCAGTATAAACTCCAGAATCTTTTGTCACAAAACAAAATAGCCATTGATAGGCATTTCATAAAATGATCACCAATGAATTAAGAACAGTGGCACCATTTACCCACTATTTCTTTTATTGATACTCACTCACAAATTAGTTTCCAAGAAGACTTTTTTTTTTTTTTTTTGTTCTATTCTGTAGCTACCATCAGAAACTTTGCTATTCAAAGTCCTGATGCTTCCCATGGCTAATTGATGTACAGAAGCACAGACAGGGAGGGTGTACCCATGTAGTCCAAAATTATATCATTAAGCCTTTCAGTTAATTAGGTATGGGCTACTCCCTTCTGTAACCAGAATAGAAATTATATGGTCATCTCCTCTCTCAGAGTGCCACCAAAAGAAAAAAAAAAAATCTTTACAGAAAATATGGCACTGCCAGATGGTGACTTTCCATCAATTAAGAGAACAGATAATTTTAATTAACCCTTGAACATCTTATTGTCATTATTTTCTTCTTCTTTTAATCTATTAACTCTGTTAAAGATCTTCTAATGATTGCTTATGTATGAATATCTACTGAACTTCTTATAAGGATTTGTTTTCACTATAAACTTACACTGAATATAAAACTGACACTTAAGAAAGACCAAGACATTTTCCTAGTGATGATCAAATTAAATAAATCCATAAAGAAAAATTATAACCCATGTAGATGAAATTATCTGTTATTGTTAGAAACTGCTGTATTTAAGGACTTTATTAGCACCAGACCAGCCCTCCAATTTAAACCTATATTTCTTCTCTGGAGTCCTTGATGCTAAAGAGTCCATATAGATTAAAACATTCTGAATATCTAAGTTTGAATAGCCAATTTCTTTTTTTTCTCTTTTTTTATTTTTAGAAGGCCCCTGTGCATGTGGCTAGGGCTCAAACCACTGAGCATGGACACCAGAATAGCCAATTACTTACTTTACATATTTTCCTTAGCAATTTGATAAGCATTTAAATGCTCTTGAGCACTTCCACCAGATAATGAACAGAGATAGCACACACACAAAAAGAGGCAATTTATTTGACTATTTGTTGGTTGTAGCACTGAAATTCTATTTCCCCCTGGACAACAGATTGGTTATGATTCATTAAGCTCATTGACTTATTATGAACTCTTTTTGATTTCTCTTGGTAATCCTTTCCCCCATAAAAACGTTCGCTGAACCAACACATTGTAAAAATCGGAAGTTTGATGATTTTTTTATTTCAAAAAATAATTTTAGTGATGATGCCATGTTTTTCATAATGATCAAGATAGCCTAATGTTCCCTTCAGGTTGACTAAATTTTAGAAGGGTTTCTTCCTATAGGCTCCTGACCTTCTTTTCTTAGAGCACTTACTTTAGAAACCTTATAATTGTCAAGTATTTTATCTTCTTTTTTGAAATATAAATGTTTTACAACCCAGAAATGTCTTTCTTAAAAGCCTGTGACTTCACATTCTTCCTAGTAAAGTATCTCAAAAAAAAAAAAAAAAGGTATCCAATGGACTTAATACTAATTTAAAACCAATATATGAACAATTACACACCCACACACCCATATGAAAGAAAAACATGAGTATAGTCTGGCAGGGGTGAGGGGGAGAGAAGAGTGAAGGGAAGTGGGAGAGGAAGGGCGATTGGTGGGATCTCACCTAATGTACACATATGAGGGAATTCATCATACCCCCTGTGTGCAGGACTGAACTACAACTTGAACTTTACATTAGAAATGAAAATGCTATAGCCTAAATATTTGTACCCTCATATTAATCTGAAATAAAAAAAAAACTCTTATAAGCTATCCTATTAAAATGTAATTATCAGGCACCTGTGACTCAAAGGAGTAGGCCCCAAGTACCAGAGGTGGCAGGTTCAAACCTGACCTCAGGCCAAAAACTGCAAAGAATAAATAAATATAAATTAAATTAACTTAAATGTAATCATTGAAAAATACAGAGTAGGGAGCAACATGGCTAATAGAACCCTCCCATGGTCATACTTCTGCAAGAACAGCAAGAATATTAAAGTCAACCTCTATCCACTTACACTGTCAGAAGAACTAACAATCAAGTGAGCAATCATACTCATGTTTTTTTACAATACATCAAGTAAAGCATCACTGTATCAAGTGGAAAAGACAGTCTTGCATGACTAATGCCACCCCGCCCCCGTCCCCAGCAGTGCCATGCAGGCAGGTTGAGTGGAATGAGAATCTGTGTGTCCACAGGAGGGAGAGTGAAGAGATTGTGGAACTTTACACTGAAACCTAGGGCTGCCCTGACACAGAAGAACACGCCCAAGACAGAATTCTGCTGGTGTCCATGGAGGGCCTTCCCATTTTTAACAAGTGACCTGTGCAACTTTTTACAGAATCAGAGCATGAGCTGTGAGAGATTTAGTACAATATGAATACAATTCTCATCCAACAGAGCTCACAGTTGCTCAGTAAATAGAAATGAAAATGCGCAAAAGAGATAGTGTGAAAGTAAGGGGCATAGAGGATCTATGAAAGGTGAACTTGAGGTCTATAAATAAGATCATTGGTTAACACTTTCGTGAAACTGAAAGTAATATTGGACATACAGCACCTCTGACTTTGCCACTGACTTCTCTGTGATGTTAACCAGCTTACTTAATAATCATATACCTTAGATTTTTTTTTATCCTTGAAATGGGACAATAGTTGATTTTTGTTGCCTAACCAGGTTGATTTGTCTGCTGCCCAAGAGGAATCCAATAACCCCGAGACAACAAAGTTTAAAGCAGAGAAAGAGTTTACTTCTGCATAGCACTAAATGAGGAAATGGAAGGAATTTTTCAAATCTGTCTCTCCCAGGATTTGAGAGGCAGGGTTTTGAAAGACAGTTTGGTGAGCAGAGGATCAGGCAATTATGGTCCGCTAATTGGCTGATTGGGGAAGAACCAGTCTCTTGGCACAGGTCCCTTCGTAGGTAGGTCAGCCAATCCTCTGAATACAGGACGAGGTTCTTGACTGGGGGTCACAAGACCAGTTGAGTCAGTTCCTTTGTCTCAGTGGATCAGCCAATCCACAAGAATTCAGGCCCTGGAAGACACCTTAGAAACTACCTGAAGAGTTTGAAAAGGATAGTTACATAGTGACAACTATGTGTGACTCCAGGTTAGTAATTATAAAGAAGCCCAAGAGTTTGAGGTTGCTGTGAGCTATGATGCCATGGCAGTCTACCCCAGACAACAGAGTGAGACTATGTCAGGAAAAAGTTATTATATTAATAATCTATAGAAGCAATGAAAAAGCAATGAAAAATAAGCAGTGAATAAATAGACTTATGTCTGTCCAATAGAAGGTTAAATGGCTTTCTTCCAGACTCCTAAGGTTGATCCAATCTTTGCATACAGATGAAAACAACATTGTACACATAAAAAAAAAAAAAAACTATACATGTGTTCTGTTGTGAAAGATATTGACCCAGTTAAAATTTTCTGAAACTTGAAGCTAATATTTAATATATTTTCAAGGTGTTATAAATACTTTTTAATTTATCATTGCAAAAGAAAAACTTACTTAGTAGGAAAAATATGCTAAGAATAGAATAATGCAAAAAAAAAGAAGAAAATTTCCCATGATCCTAGGTTCAAAAGTCAGATTTACATGGCTATTATGTCTGTATTTTATTGTTTTGTTTTGGCTATTATGTCTTGATTTGATTGTAGTTTTTTCTCTGATTATAAAATTTTTTCCTTATGGCCTATTTTTGTCCTATGCTTATAAAGTAGAAAGTGCATACTTAAAATTTGACATTTAACACCTGCCCACTCCCACTTTCCCCACTCCTTTTATCCCTCTTGTTGATTGTGGTATTTGATCTTAACTGTATAGGCTGAAGGCACATGGTTCCTTCCAAAAACCACTATTGATACCACTGCAAAATGAGCCCAGCAACAAGATAGTGTAGAGAGGTTGGCTTGCTTCCCTCTCTTCCTAATTGCATGTTGAAAAATAAGCCTTATTGATCTTAAACATCTGTCAGATGAGTCATACATTGGGTTATGTTTTTGTACATGTGTATACACACAATATTTCAAATTGAAAGCAACATCTCAATAGATTAAAAACTATTACATACTGTTATCTAAAACAGATTAGAACATTTACACTCTAAAAATGAAACAAATGCACATATTGAAATTTAAAATGCATAATTAAGAAAACCCATTGGTGTTATGTTTTTCTTGTATACCAATAATTAAGCCAATACTGTTGTCATTGTTTGGTTTTTTATTTTAACACTGAAGAAGTGAAAATATTGCCTATATTTATAAATTTACTACTAAAATCTTGGCAAAAAAAATTTTTTTCTAAAATGTGTGGGTGAAAACTGTTAATCAGGTGTGTTTTTACCCTTATCCCACCCCTTAAGTTGGACACCAACTATATACCTAGGTTGCTTAAAGGGATTTCACTATTATATAAAATCAATAAAATAAAAATGGAGTTGTATATATGCAACATTGTGTACAGAGGGAATATTGAAAAGTATTAAAGAAACATTTTTGCTTTCCTTTTAAGTCAGAATACAGATGTCTGTAGCTTCCAACTCTGCCCCATTAGACCTTTGCATTCAATTTAAATGAATGGATTAATTTAGGTTTGCATAACTTTCATTGTCCTTGCCTATTTTTCAGGATGAGTGTTAACAAATATGCAATTAACTGAAAAGCACTGAGCAAGATAGAAGAAAGTCAGAGAACAGAAATCTCAAAATAGCAGAATTAGATTATACGCTCTGGGGAGGAATCAGAGAGAGGGCCACGGGCGGGTGGCCAGGCAGAATAAACAAAAGGAAAGATTCACAGCTCTTAAATTGTCTCCCCTTGTTTTCAGTAGAGAGAAAGCACAAACTTCTATTTATCCTTCTTAACATAATAAGAAAAATATTCACCAAGAGATTATATTTCTCATCTAGGAATATAAAAATTTAAGCAGATTTTTTAAATAAGTAAGAACAAGGGAGATAAATCTGTGATCTTTCAGAAAGAAAGTGAAAGGACTATTAGGAAAACATAATTTATAGAGTTTTTGATTATTACTCCCTACATACCAGAATGCATAAAATCAGAAATTTCAGAAGCCAACTAGTTTTTATTTTTTCCAAAGAAGACATTCATTTCTTTTTACATTTATCTTATTTCTGATATATTTGATTTTTTTTTCTCATTTGACAGCATTTTCACAAATATTTTTAGCAAAGTAAGCAGTAAAGTAATAGTGCTTCGAGTACTTTCACTACACGTCGTCACTTATGAGGTGATTCATCAAGTTTCTTTGCCTGTTTTCTCATATGTAAAATAGGGATGACCATAGTACCATGTAATGTTGTGAGAATTAATTGATTTAATGCATGTAAAGCATCTAGGACTCTACAACTGTCACATCAAAAATACCCAATACTTACTGGCTATTTTTCAGTCTCCTCACCTAGTAATACTGAAACGGCCCGTACAAATTGTTGAATGGGTGTAAGGCAAGAACTAGATGAAGGGCCCCAAACTCTATGAAGAAACAAGCTTAGGTAAAAATAATGGTAATAGTCACTCAGTGTCTCCTCTTTTGCTTGATAAAAACTTCTGAGCTCAAGCAATCCACCTGCCTCAGCCTCCCAGACTGCTAATACAATAGCATTAATAGTTAAGAATTATTCCTCATATATTTTTAAATACAAACATTTATTGAACAAGTAGTGCCTCTATTATTGAGTGTTATATAGGCTCTAACTAAATAGTTGCATCTCATAACAGACAGCAGGGTAATTCATTTTTAAAACATAGACATTTACCATATAACTTCTTATTCATTCATATATAAGGAATATAATGAATATATTCCCATATATTGTCTGCTTGGTTTAAGAGAAAGATAGACACAATATGTGACAACAGTGCTGTATGAAGGTAAGACAATTGAAGTGAAAAAAGGGATAGCATACAAAACACTAGACAAACTAGAGAATAAATTTTACAAGATATCTTAAGATTTTTAAATGTTAATGTTCATAAAGTGATTCCTGGGAGCTGAAAAGCAGATAAGCTTTAGCCATTATGGTTTTAAGATCAAGCACAATATAATCTAGATTTCCTTGGTGGAGAATCTAAATGCTTCAATGATAAGATAGAGAGAGCTATATATGCAGCATAGGGATGACAGAATAAATTTTTCCTGGGAACTTCAGGTAAAGTGCCAGAGATACACATAGAACCAGCAAAATCATTTCTAGGGAGCCTGGAGATGTAATGCTCTTAAGAAGTCTGTAACAGAGGAAGGTAGAAAATAGGAAAACCATTGATAAATGAAGTTACACATGAGCAATGAGAGGCCAGTGGATCAGCTAGGGTATTCTGGAAACTCAGTCTGTACTTATAAAATCCATAGAAGCTATATTTAAAACACTTATATATAAGTTCCACATTTTTCATTCTAATTATTAGTGCCTTGCCAAACCAATGCTAGTGCAGATTCTGATGTCATAAATGGAATTAATTATGTGACACATGCAGGTATGACTTAAATTCTAAACAAATTGAGAGGATATTGAAGGTAAGGAGAGCCAAGTAGCTAAGGAAGGCTTTGTGCAGGGGCTGGGAACTGAGCTATTCATTGATAAGTGGGCAGGATGGGTGGAGAAGGGTGAGGGAAGAAGGGCAAGAGTAAATGTGTGAGAGAAACAATGAAAGACTGTCAAGAGAAAGGAAATGGAGAACTTTTTGCATTTGGGGTGGTCCAAATTGTATTTGCCTTGTGAAATTTTAAATATACTTTTGAACACAAACTCCAACAGTAATAAAACTTGTTTGGTTTTCTAACTGAAATGATATGCTCATTTTTTCAATTTCAAATAAAAACTTTATTTTTCTATTCTTAATTTTTTTAAAAGATAGTATCTTGCTATGTTTCCTAGATTCACCTTAAGCTAGTGAGCTCAAGAGATCCTACAGATTTTAGCCCCTCAAGTATATGGGACTACAGGCACCTGCCACGACACCCAGATTTATTTATTACTATTATTATTTAAAAGAAAATTACACAGGCTGGACAAAGGACACAGGATGCACAGCCTACGTGAGACCTACATGAGAAATGTTTGTGTTTGTAGTTCCATTAGGTACTATTTAAATTCTGCCTAGCACATCCCATGGGCAACTATGAAGACTGAGTTTGTAAGAGGAAGAAAAGAGCATGAATAGCTCATTTTCCTGGGATGTCTCAAACATCAAGCAGTTATCACAGAATATGACACTGTTTCTGTCAGTGCTGACTTCACTTTAAAAATAATTTACTTGTGATCATTTGTTGGGCAGATAAATAAGATTATAATTTTTTCAATCCAATGGAAGTTACAATTTCCACCAACTCCATTATGGCAAAGTTATTTATTATTCCCTATCGGGTAATGTATTATGAATACTTGTTTCTTGAACCCTTGATGAATCACCATAACTCAGCATGCATATACTTTTAGATGTTAAAGAAAACTTTCAGTGGAAGAAAATTCCCAAAGATTATCAATGGCAAAGCCATACTTTCCTCGTTTGCCAGTCAACTGGATTGAGTGTGGTTGTACACATTTCCCATTGTCCTACCACAAACAGTTCATCAATTGTTATAATCCCTTATTCACATTATTAACATGCATTTGTCATCTCCTTTTTGCATATCTAAATTGTATATATATTTCAAGGCCAGATTCAAAATACAGTGTATCTGTAATTTTATGCATTTATGCAAGGAAATGCATAAAACCTTCCTTGAGAGTCTAGTGCTCATTCATCTTTCCCTCACTCATAAAAGCTTTCATTTAAAAAAAATCTTGATATGAAATAAAAGACAAAGGCCAGAGAGTGCTATGGTTTATGAACTAAGGCAGTAGATTTAGATATTCTTGGTTTTCTATTCTGCTATTATATTTTTTTAAGCTCTCTGGCAAATGACTTAATTGCCCTATTTCTCCATTTTTCTTGAGTAGAATGAGAGCAATAGCAGTACTCAGGGTTGTTACATGAACTGGATGAAAATGTTTTTGCATATGCTTTGTGTGGTACTTGACTATAAACTCTCAATAAATGAAAGACAGTTTTTGGTAGTAAAATATTAGAGTTACTATCAGTCCACCAAAAACAGAGACATTTTTAGGAATGAAATGACTTTATTTTGATGTTCATGCAAACTACAATGCTTTTGTCTGTCAATAAAAATCCTAACTACCCTTCAATATTCAGTTCCAATTTTCTATTTTCCATCAAGCCTCTCCAAGATACCTCAGTAACCATTAATCCCTTCTGAATTATCCTAGTATTCTTAGGCTATTACGTAAAACTTTAACAACATGATTGCATACAACATAGAAAGTACTTTCAATTCTTCAATTCTATCTAAGCTAAAATTCCTTCTCTGTCATTTCCTGGCTACATATAATTAGACATCTAAGTATAATTTTTATAAAAATAAGGGATTTCCCAAGCTCTAAATGATAAAGATTAAAACAAATTTTCAATTGTTAAACTATGAGTTACATATTTAATTGTAATATTTAATTTTAAAATTTAGTAAAGTATTTGTTAAATAAGATATTAATTTAGATATAGCATTATTTTCTCATAGTTTATAAAAGTTATTTATTTTGCAATCATCTTTAGCACCCATATCTCATAAGTAAATAATTTGTAAGGTCATCAAACACTATTTCCCAGAGCTAGTTGAGACACTGCATGTTTGAATTTTTGATAGATGCTGTTGATGGGCATTTTACCTCGAGCCTCAAGTCTCATTTGCATAACCTTGATACATTTGATTTTTTTTTTTTTTCATTTATTATGTAGGAATAACTGTGATCTCAATGATTTACCATTTGGGGTTGTTAGATGATATTCAGAAGCCTTATTTATAATCATCACCATATGGAGTTGTGAGAGGGCATCCCCAAAGCAACATTATTAAACCCATGCTAAATTTTTTGACCTCTTTTTAAAAAGAATTATACCAATTCTGCTTCTGAAATCATTCCACACAGCTCTATGACTGGGGTTGTTTCAAGCTAGGGTGTCTTCCTTTACATCATTTTGTTGCATAAAATAATCAGCCAAAATTTTGAACTATATTGAAGGACTCAATCATATAGTTATTTTTTTAATGAGGGATAGTTCCTTATTTGAGCACCTGTGGAATTTACCCTTCTTGGGTGTCAGCAGTCTCAATTATAAAGTAGTACTATCTATACCTACAGTTATAGAACTGTTGGGATGATGAACTAAGTGAGATGGCCTGGGGTGCACCTGCTAGTGTGCCTAAGACATTTTGTACCCTTCATACATTTCAGGATTAGAAAGGGCACAAGCAGCATCAGAAAATACTGATGCTCAGTTAACTTGCCCAAAGTAATGCAGTTCTAATGATCAGATAAATTTCTAGAATGTGTATCCAGTTCATCCTGGGGTAGGCAGTTAGAAATTCCTTTGTTCAGTCAAATGTACTATAGATGAAAGTAGATAATGTCAGAACTACATGAATGAAACAGTAATTTTTAGCATATTAAAAAGATGAAAAAGCGAGGTGAATAGCCCAAATCCTTGGCATATGTGCGTGTGCACACACACACGCACCAAAGAAAAACAAACAAACAAAAAAACAAAATCAGTAACTAGAAAATTGTACCATAAATTTGACAGAAAGACTCGCTGTACTGATAATTATCCAAGTGAAGACTTACGGTTTGAGGCTTGGCACCTGTAGCTCAGTGGTTAGGGCGCCAGCTACATGTACTGAGATTAGTGGGTCCAAACCTAACCAAGGCCTGCTAAACGACAATGACAACAATAACAAAAAAATAGCCAGGCATTGTGGCAGGCACCTGCAGTCAACTTGGGAGGCTGGAGCAGGTGCCTCCCAGCTACTTGGGAGGCTGAGGCAAGAGAATCACTTGAGCCTAAGAGTTTGAGGTTGCTGTGAGCTGTGATGGCACAGCACTCTACTGAGGGGGACATAGTGAGACTCGGTCTAAAAAAAAAAAAAAGACTTGTGGTTTGATAGTTGATTGATTCATATGAATGAAGTTTTAGTTTTCTAGTACACAAAGAATCAGAATCAATTCTAAACATGTTTCACCTTTTTAATAAAAGAGTGTCCTAATCAAAATGGTGTAATTAGATATCTAACTTCCATGTGTATTATTATTTCTTTAAGGTATTTAATGACTTGACCCATTGTTATCCCTGGTGTAAACGTATTTATAGAAAAAGTTTATATCACCACCCTTATGCCTTTCTAACTACTTGGTATATTTTTTAATATGAATTAAATAAATACACTCATTAAATATATGTGCAACTATTAAAACACACATATATTACAACATAAATATATACTTATTTAAATGACTTTGCCTTTCACTGCTAATTTACACAGTACAGTTTGGAACATAGTTTGACAATGAGATCATCTTAAATCTCAGGACTGACAATCATCCTGTTTCATCCTATTATCCCAGTAGTATTTTTCACCAGTCTTTTATGTGAACTCTTCACTCCAGCCAGACAGAGCTCATTTCCATCCACACACCCTTCATAATGATTCTCAGAGCTATGACTTTGAGTCCTACCAGAAAAAGAGTCCAACCTTTCTTTCCAATCATCACAACTTGCCTATTATTCAGATTTAAGATCCACTCTTTTTGCTTTGAGAACTTCCTTATGATCCTACATTATTTTATTCCTATCTTGTCCAGAATCTCTATAGCTCTTATCATCATATTAGAATATTGTAGAATTTCAGAGAAGACCAAAGAACTCATAAAATTTATATGTAGGGAGAGTGGAGCCTCAAAGACCAAAGTGAAATTTCCAGGTAAAAGAAAATAACATCTGGAGAGCTTCCCTACAGAAATGCCAATAAACAATTGGTCATAAATGACTAAATACATAAATACTAAATACACAAAGAAATATCTACTGAGTATTAATGAGGCAACTGTAATAATTCTGATCCTCAAGATAGTTCTACTGTTTTACAGGCATGAGTTAGTAGTAGCCTGGGAGCCATGGCAGAGGCACACAGTTTGCAGTAAGTTATTTGCAGCCACTCCTGTTTAATTTTACCATGATTATAACTTAGCTAGTTGACTCACCTTTGGACTTCTAGGAGATGAACATTATGTTTTTCCTAAGCGATTTTTGCAGGTCTCAAAGAGTGAACACTCAGTAAAAACTTTCAGAGTGATTAAACATTAATCCTAAGTCAGGCAGAAGTCTCAAGCATTTGATCTCAGGATCCTACTTTAAAAAAAAAAAAAAAAAATTCATATGGATGTCTGTGTGCGACCAGCTGAACTTTTTAACAACCCTCAATCTGGTAAAGGTGACGAAACTGTAGGACACATTTATATTATAGGAAATAGTTTACATTAAGCAGTCAAAGCTCATTTATACCATTTTATTGGCCCAAAAAGGAATAAAAATATCTCTGAGGCCCACCTTGCTAACATTTCTTTTAACTTCATGAGAAATATTACATGATAAAAATAATAAAAATAATGGTTAAATAAATTGATGCTGTTGAGAGGAATATGGTGTTTACCTGTGACATTTCTCAGAAAAACTTCAGTATGTCAAAAACATATTAAACTAAGGAGAGAGGTGAGCAAGAGGACCCACATCTGTCTGACTGTCGTGAGCTGGGTGCTATGTGCGTAGTTTTACATTTCTCTTTATTGGCTCTTGGGTCTCATGAGGTGGAAAGTACCTTTCCTTTTCAAAGAGGATAATGACTTTACACAGTATGACAGGATTTAAACTCAATTTGAAGAGATGTCCATATTTTTTCAAATGTGTTTTTAGAAGATAGGGAAGTTTATTATCATGTACTTTATTTTTTTTCCTTTCGCACATGACCACCTTCTGAAGTGAACTTATAGTTCCCCAGAATCTTCTCTGCCTGTCTCTTTAGCTAGTGAATAAGCCATTTGGGTCTGTTAGAATCCTTTCCCACAGCTTTTCCTGTGTATAGTTATGTTGGGTCCTGACAAGGATTCTTTTTTTTTATTAATATTAAATCATAGCTGTGTACATTAATGTGATCATGGGACACCATACACTGGTTTTATAAACAGTTTCACACATTTTCATCACACTGGTTAACATAGCCTTCCTGGAATTTTCTTATTGTATTAAGACAATTATATTCTACATTTACTAAGTCTCACATGTACCCTTGTAAGCTGCTGGGCAGAGGGAGGGTGACTGACAAGAATTCTTAACCAAACTTTAGTCAGAGCTCAAAAACCTTCTTCTTCTTCTTCTTCTTCTTTTTTTTTTCATTATTAAATTATAGCTGTGTACGTTAGTGCAGTCAAGGGGTACAATGTGCTGGTTTCATATACAATCTGAAATATTTTCATCAACTGTTTAACATAGCCTTCATGTCATTTTCTTAGTTATTGTATGAAGGCATTTGCATTCTGCATTTGGTAAGTTTCGCCTGTACCCTTTCTAAGATGCACCATAGGTGTGGCCCCATCAGTTACCCTCCCTCCACCCGAACCTCCGCCCCTCCCCTCCCCTCCTTTGGCCCTTATCCCATATTCTTGTGAAACCTTCTTGATCCATGTATGTACTTACTAGTAAAATCCAATTTTAGTAAGAACTGAGCTAAGCCAGTTTAGCAAGAATTCCCTGTCCACCATTTCTGATCACAGTCCATATCTAATCAGGTTCCTCATCCTCTACCATCCCCCAGGTGGTATCTGAGCACACTGGCCTGTCTTCAGCAAGAGTTAACCCTGACATCCTTTAGTAATTTGCCATCCACTGAACTGCACCTTGCCCTTTGCTATAAATTCCTACTTGCCCATGCTGTATTTGGAATTGTGTCCATTTCTGTGCTGATGTCTTTTTATCCTTATTGCAATACTTCCTGAATAAAGCCTGTTTTTGTTCTTTAAACTATTGTTTATCTCTGTTTTTTTTTTTTTTTTTTTTTTTCTTTGAGAGTTCTTCCAAAGAGCTCAGTTACCAGAACTTCAATATAGGCTTGGAATAAAATGAATGGCAAAGATTACTTGACACCTGTCCCTCAAAGTGTCTATCTGTGGTCCTGCCTCCTTAAGTAAAGACAAGAAAGTTCAGGATATTGGAAGAGTGAAGTAAAATGACTTATAATAAAAACAATAAAATAAGTTAAAGTTCCTTTTTTATGCACTTCTCTGCTAACTGATCTTAGATATTTTTAAGTCTGTATTTAGTCATTTGTAACAAGGAATAAAAGTTATAACTTTATAGGGTTATCAAGAGAATTTAAAAAGGTAAACAGGCCCTACAGAGTGCATCTATGTAGTAGGACCACAGTAAATATTAGTGTCCTTGCCTGCTCCTTAACCTACTTTCAGCCATGTAGAAGAAGTGGAATGGATAGAAAACTGGGCACATAATGTAAAAAGGAATTAAAGGTTCTAAGGGAGGTCACTTAAAAAGTCAGAAAGCCTATAGTTACAGACTATAGTACTGAGAAGAAGGATAAAATGTATTTGCTCCAGTGATCACAATCTTTTCTTCACTCAAAACTCACAAAGAAATCACACTACAAACTGAAATTTTTTGCTCTATAGTCAAAATGTCATCACTTTCTATCCCAACCGAGGAAAAAAACAATCAAAGAATTGAATGTGAGAGTGATCCTATTATGGAGATTAATTTATGCCTCTCCAATTTGTTAAAAGTGTTCATTTTTCAAACTTGGGCATTGTACTAAATCATAGGGAAGGGACCACAACTACTTTAACCCCAGCTGGTACAAGACCACCAAGGTTTGGTTTCACCACACTGGGTCAGTCTTTGAACTTGCAGCAGGACTTCCCCCGAGTTTTTCAAAATATGCTTGCTTCTTCACAAGCAGTACTTTGATAATAAACTAAATTTACATGGGTGACAAATATGGGAAACAACATATAGTTCACTAGAGAGAAGAACTGAGGAATTTATTAAGGCAAATGTAAACATTTTAGAAAACATTGAAATGGCAAAGAATTGCCTATGATAAGGAAGTCAAATAACAAAAATATGATAAAATAGAAACTGAGGTCTGGGTTAGAATTCTGTCTCCATCACTAATTAGCATTTTGAGTAAACATAACTTAGATGTCTGATTCTCTGTACTCGTATTAGTTGAATATCAGATTTGTATCATCTCTATTTCCTTTTCGTTCTACAAATTCTGTTATTCTAGATCACAAATCTTAACTTCCATGAAAATATATAGGCTATTATATAATAATGTGGAATATATAGTTTTAATTTAACTCTGATTCTTTAAACCATTAACCCATTAGAACTTTGACTTTTTGAGCATATAAACATTGAAATTGTTTTTTCTTCAATCATTCAACATTCATCATTGAGTATCCTCTATGTGTCAAGAACCATTCTGAATTTGAAAAGCCATAAAACAGAGTCTTAAGAACTTTTCTTTTGGATCCATTATTGTTCATTCTGGGACAAATAAAAAGGTCTAATATTTATGAGCTTAATATTATAAAAATATTACCCTACAGTTGTGCAAAGTTAACACTGAAAGCATTTCTGGCAAGTAAAACAGTCTCTTATTTTTGTGTGTGTGTTGAGATTATGTATGTTTGATGAAAGCTAATTTACTTTAATTTAATTTCCAATAGTTTATTATAATATTGGCCTTTTTCTCCCTAAAGTCTATTGAGCTAAAATAAAGTATTACAAAAATAAATAGAATACAGCAGAAAACCAGTGGATGTTACATTGGAAAGATAATTACACATCTTCAATCAGATTGTCTCTTCTGATGGGACTATAAGAAAGCAAACTTGTCAAGGGACTTTAAATTGTGCCTTATGCTCCATTCTGGCACACTTTCTCCCCAACCACTCCCCTCCATGCTTGGCATCTGGCCAATTAATGGCTGCACTGTGTGTTGAAATTGAGTTTCCACTGATTTTCAGACCATTGCTTCAGAAAATGGTTTTGTCTTTATTCACGAGGACTTAATTGAAATCTTCTGTCCCTCTGTGAGAGGGAGCCTGGTGATAGCTCTGACGCAGATGGAACCATAAGGAACTCTCCCCTCAGGATCTCAGCATGGTGGAGAATCATTTTGGAAGATTTTCACAGGTCTTTAATCATAATCAACCCAAGGAACTGCAGCCAGTCTCATTTCATAAACTGTTTATTTTAGTTTTAGTGTTTGTTTATAATTACTTGTTATCCTCAGCTACTGCCACACTGTCAACATATTAACTTCAGCAATTATCAGGAGGAAATTATTAATTATTCTGAAAAAATAAATAGAGCGGAAAGTATTCTGAAAAAATAAATAGAGCACCTCTGTTGGGCTTTCAGATAGAGAAAGCAGAAAAGTGTAGTAATTAAATGAAACTCTATCTCCTAGTGGAATTGGGACAATGGATTCAAGGACAATCCTATCATGGAATTGTAATATAAATAGGTGATAAGTGTGCTACAAAATAATAACATTATAGAATTTCTTGGAAGAGACCTTATAAATAATCTAGTCAAATCCTTTATCCAAAGCAGAATTTCTTACTATTGTATTCCTCATAAATAGTCATCCTCCTAATTGTTATTGTCTTATATATTGTCTTATATATTGACTTGCTAATATACAGGCTAGCCATAACATTTGTGTGCAATTTAAAATAGTGTGCTATTTAAAGTCACACACGAACTTTATGGCCATCCCTTATTTTCCCCTTAAAAGGTAGAGTAATCTCTGCCAAGGAAACCAATCCCTATCATTTCTTTTCTTCAATAATCATTTTCTTTTTTTATTTCAAGTTAATGTAAAGGTACAAACAATTAGGTTACAATCTTTGCATTTGTTAGGTAGAGTCCCTCTTGTAGTGTGTTCCTCACCCAAAAGGTGAGCCATGTGCCCTTATATTGTGCCCATTAAGTGGGAACACACCCAGCCCCTTTTCTTCTCCCCTCTCTCCACAACACATTTTGATGTTGGAATGAAGACTAAAATTTACAAAATCCAGTATGATCTGGACTCTTAGCATCTAAGGACATGCTTAAAAAAATCATTACCATTTGAAATATTTTAATCAAACTGGTTAACATAGCCTTCATGGCATTTTCTTAGTTATTGTGTTCAGACATTTATATTCTACATTTAGTAAATTTCACCTGTACCCTTCTATGATGCACCGTAGGTGTGGACCCACTAATTACCCTCCCTCCACCCATCCTCCTCTTCCCCTCCCCTGCCCTTTTCCCCAGATTCTTGTGCTGAGATTGGGTTATAGCTTTTGTATGAAAGCTATAAGTTAATTTCATATTAGAGCTGAGCACTTTGGGTACTTTTTCTTCCGTTCTTGAGATACTTTGCTAAAAAGAATATTTTCCATCCATGTAAACATGAAAGAGGTAAAGTCTCCATCTTTCTTT
This sequence comes from Loris lydekkerianus, assembly GCA_963574355.1. Lineage (NCBI taxonomy): Eukaryota > Metazoa > Chordata > Mammalia > Primates > Lorisidae > Loris > Loris lydekkerianus. The sequence continues at coordinate 20,677 of CAUYPK010123047.1, read as the reverse complement.
AAGGCTGCATAATATTCCATGGTGTACATGTACCACAATTTATTAATACATTCATGAGTTTCAAACTGTATGTAAAACTAGCACATTGTACCTCATGATTGCATTATTGTACACAGCTATGATTTAATAAAAAAAAGAACCACATCCTTTTTTGATGTTAGACTATATTTTCAGATGATATTCCAAACTATTTTATGTTCTATTTTTTTTTCAATGTAGTTGCAAGAACTACATTTTTATCTCTCATGAACCTTACCCTCTAAACCAAATAAAAGATTTGCCTTGACAACAAATATGTAAATCTAGCTTTAAAAAAAATCATTACCACCTATTTGTGAGACGTGTCAATCTCATCATTGGGACTATAAATTCCATCCCTTCCTTTTATTTCGCTTCTTTGGAGTTATTCACAATAGGTCCTACATGTATTTGAAGATAGCATTTTCTGTCTGAAGCATTTATTATTATTCTTTAATCTGGTGCCTTTCTTAACAACTTTATTCACTTTAATTGTATCTGGTTTTAACCTCTGGCTACTGATTTCTGTGTTGATTCAGGGGTTTATATCTAAATTACTGTTAACATTGACTTGAACCTGCTTAATTTGCATGTGGAGGTGAACTTCAGAGCCCGTTTACTCTTAAGGTAATTGTTACTCAGTTTGTTTATAGGACATTGCACTTTTATTTGCCCTCTAAACTTTCTCATACTATCCTTTAATTTCCTATATTGGACCTCTCCCATCTGTTTCCTAATTTGTGATGAATTCCACAATCTCGTCCTTTATTGATTTTGCATACATTCCCTTGGAAATTTCATCTTCTTTGATAGACTTCACTAGCATCAAATACTGAGGACTGTCAATTCTTATCCATTCCATACCCATCTCCTGAGTAACAGAGGGAATATACATGCTTTAAATAGCTGTTTGAAAGTGTTTCTCATAACAGTCTGAATTACCATATGCAGAAATGTGAACTAGATGTTAGCAATATTAGATATGATTGTAATTGTTGAACCCTATATTCATAGCATGGGAAATTTGGTTTCTGCTACAATGTCAGTTTGGGCATTCAAATGCCAGTATTTGTAAAGTTGTGCCTACAGCCTTAACTGTAGTCCTATATATTTATTTAATTAATTTTTATTTGATTTTTAACAAATATTTAAAAAGAGGCATGTAAAGAATACAAGACACATAGGTTCAAAACCAAAAGCATGAATTTTAATTAGGATTATAATTAGGATAAATATTAAATCTTGTACTTGGGTTCCAAACATCATGAAAAATGCCAAGATGTTGAGATCTTGCTTAAAAATCAGTTCTTACAGAATAAGGGAAGAGTTTATTAGATTGCATGCTCAGTATGGTTAAATACTGGTATGGTGTAGTCACAAAAAGTAAATGCAATATTAGGCTGGATAATAGAATAACTCTAAAAATAAGAATATCAGAAATTATATTGTTCTTGGTATTGGAAGATAGCATCTTTGGTCTTATATGCAGTTTTAGGCATTGTATTTTATCAAAAATAGTTATGAAAGCATGTACTGATATGGAAGACCAATGAGCAACACTGTCTCATATCAGCTCCAGTTTGTACATTGATATGATAAAAATGAAAAACTTTTCTAAAAAGAATAAGGGCTAAAAAAATGGGGACATAGTTATTTTGCAGATACTTCCTGGGACTTAGGATACAATAATTCAAAAATTCCTCTTTCAATCACATCTAGGGGTCTTCTTGCCGAATCATTTTTAATTTATGTTCAGGATTAATTTGCCTGATACTACTGAATACATAGACATTTTAATTCTGTCTCATTTTCACATAATGCATGTTTTCTAGAATCCCCAAGTCATGTTCTTGCCAAGCAATTTGATATTTATGGCCTATTTATAAAACAAATCACAAATCTTTTCACATGTTTTCTTTTCAGTTTTTTTCCCCCCTTTGGTGGCAATATACTATATGCTGTGGAGTTAGAGAGACCTCAGGGAATTATGGCTGTGCCACCTATCAACTCTCTGGCCCTGAGCAAGGTCCTTAACTCACTAAGTCTTAGTTTCCATTTTTGTAAGATGGAGATAAGAGAGCCCAGATTACTTCATTCATATATAATTTTAATTAAATATTAACTAACAGCAAGTCTAGACATTGTACAGCTATTTAGCACTCAATAAATATTAGCCTATCAGCTTATCATTAGTAAATTTCAATGATTTCATTATCTCGACCTTTTTTGTATTCCAGTATATTTATATTTCTTTGGATAGCTGAATATGCCAAATTTTCTCAGTCTCACATTGTCCAAGGAAAGGACCTGAGAGCCACATTATTTAATAGTAAAATACAGAAGATGAATGAAAGTGCACATTACCTTTGAGTTCAAAAATATTTCTATCATTTTATTCACAGAGATCAATTTTCCATTTCTCAAATGGCCCTATCCTGGTTATACATTGTATTCACCTATGAATAATATAGCAGGAGAGATATTTGTGATGCTGGATATTAACAGATTATTTTTTAAAATTACATTTACCTCTTTAATACAATTTTCTCTCAAGTTATACATATATTTATTTTCCTGACCTACTAGAACCTGGCCTCTAAAAGGCATATTCAAACAGATTGCAGCACTAATTTTCATCAGGTAGATTGGCAAGAAGCAACACAGTTAGAAAGTTAATTATTAGTTCGTATAGACTGAAATAGTATAAAAACAGTTTTATAGGCAACTGAGTGCAATGATCTTATAAGGCCACAAAATTAATGTTATTTAAGGTAAAAACAAGTCAAGAAATATTAAAGATAAACATCTTTTAATTCTAAAGATTAAAATGGGAAACATTAATTCTCAGTAGGCTTCGGGATATATTGTATTATTTTCTTAGATGTTAAATAATGCTTATGTTTTAAGTTATATTTAAGAATGGGACATAGCTAACTTGAAGTAGCAATTTAATACTCTGATCACTTGGAGCTCATATATTGGTTTGAGATGGCTGACCTGTTTGATATTGTTTGTTACTGAACACTATATGCAGTGTAAGTGTGTTAGAAGTGTAAACAATGAGAACTCTTCATTTCTATGCAGCTTTCCTATTAGGTTTCTGTAAGTGGAGCAGGAAATTAGTATGCATTTCAACCTGATGCTATGTCCTGCCCAAGGTATTTATTAATAGACTCTTAAAGCATTTTACAAATAACATTGCTTTGATGAAAATGGAAACATTAATTTTAAAAATTCAATTTCAGCAAAAACTCTGTTTTAATTACTTTTCAAGAGATGTTTACACTTTAAAAAAATAGAATCTAACACAGGAATAGACTGTGTATAGGGTAGAATATTGACCATTCAATGGTTCTCAACAACTTAGGGGAGCTATATCCATTGATTTTCACCATTGAAAATTCATACTGAAACTTTTTATGATATCACATTCATTAACTCATATTTAAATCAATAAAAATCTATGGTATATTATAGATTCTAGTAGTAGATTTCTAGTAAAAATAAATAATTTTTACTAGAAATTCATTTTCTAGGATAATACAAATTTGTAAGAAAAGCAGTACTGTTTTACATTTCAAAAAATCTTATTAATATTTGGCTTGATACAGTTTTTTCATTTAAAATGCTGTAATATATTGTTTATTTAAAGCACATGAAGACTGTCCAGGGTCCCAATGCTGAAAAGGGGAATATTTTTGTAACCTTTCCAGATAAAATCATGCATATTCTTCTTTTCTTTGAATATAAAACTTAACTAAATGTAAATTGTAATGTAGAATATGAAACCATATGAGTAAATGTCAGATACTTTCTTATATGCAAATCCATATGTCCATCTTGCATTTTGAATGAATCTTGTCCTCATACCTGATTTTGTAACATCATGTATTGGTCATTTGGAAATACTGGCTAATTGAACTATGTTGACCTCATAAATGTTAGTATATTGATCAGACAATATGAGAAGAATCCCATTTATTGATATCACTTTGAAGCTCAGAGGAGAAATCTTTACGGATAGGGAGGCAGCAAAGTTGGGGTGGCAGATATAAACTTTCAAAATTTCTAACACTCCCTTACCCAAACTTTATCCTTGTCTACAAATAATGTCAGTGCTTTCCCTTGAAGGAACAGGATTGCTTTATCCCTTTTTGAGAAATTGTCTACTAACTTCTGAAGACTGAATACACGTTGTTTGTTAGTCAATCATGCTTTCAGGTAAAACTAGTGTCCTGTGAATAAAACCACTATTCCACTCACCACCACCAGCAATGATAAAAAGGATCATTATTCTTTAAAGGAAATCATGTTTTATCATGATAATTTTAAAAGATGATTCCTAGGATGTGTGTAGAGAGGGAATGTGGCTTTAAGTGATATATTGTATGGGTGTAACTGTTCATATTTTCTTCCTTTCATGTATTCACTTTGTTATCCCTGTGGTATTGGCTATTCAATTATGTGCCTCTGAGTCTTTCAATTATAATTTTTTAACCTAAAATTAAAAAAATAAAGCCATTTTACACTGGGTGAATCATTTCTTCTTTCCAATTTTCTTGACAAGATACACACCTTAGTTCCTTCTGTGTTCTTTGAGAATAAGTCATGTATTTCATACATTTTAAGCAGCTTTGGATAAAGTGTTGTGTTTTGAGAATACTGCTGATGTTATTAAACATAGTTTCTGAAAACTGTATTATAGATCCTGAGTCAGAATAAGAAAATAAAACAAAACAACTCTAGTCCTTGCACTTTTGTTATTTATGGAAACCATTGTTCCTTAGAAACACAAAGGATAGGGGTAAGATTATTTTAAAACAGTGAAAATGTATATTATATTTCATAAAACATACAACATGAAATAAAACATAAAACATCATAAGCTTGCTTGTGAGCTTCAGCAGATATTGGCATAGGTAGCATTCAGTGCTAAAGATATTAAGGAGAGGGGTTTGATTATGGCTTTTAGAGAAATGAAAAGGGACTCAAAGCCTGGCATATGTGGATGATGTGTTAGAAAGAGACCAGCAGACACTAATGAGTTGTGGGTTGGCCAGCTAGTCAAAATTCTCAGTAGGCTAGAATAAATATGAACAAAGGATTAATGAATTCCTAGAAGACCGAGCATGGAATTACTCAATGTTGTTTTGCTCAATGGAGCAAAATCAAAATCATTTAGCATCTATTCTCTCTTCTTAGAGTTGCATGAGCTAACCAAAAAGAATGAGCTACCACTGGGAAAAGCTAAAATATTAACATGACGATCTGCATCACAGAGACTGGATGTTAGTATGCTTGAAGCTCTACACACAGCTAAAACACATCAAGAAAATGTGGGAAATTATATACTTCATAGAAAAGAAAGATTTCACTATATATTCATGATGAAACATATATAGAGAACGTGTAAAGCCCTAATTGTCTGTTGAAATCCCCCTCCCCATACTATTGCTAAAAAATAGAGGTGTGGTTCTTTCTTTAAAGGCAAAGAATGACACTATATGTTATTTCAGTGTACATGTCATGATCAAACCATCTACATTTAAATAAACTTAAGTACATATCATTTGAATTGACAAGTTAAAAAAAAGAAAAACAAGAGAAAAGAGAATTCAATATATTTACTTGATGAGTAAGAGGAAAAGGGATAGTTAAGCTATCAGTAAAATGTTTGCTTAAACTGAAAAGTAGGTCATCTTCCTTCAGCAGAGTTTCCTGTTCAAAACAATTTTGCCCTATTTTGTAAATACCAGAAAGAATGCTAGGATATGGAATTTGCTCATGTAAATCTTCACTGCATGAAGGTTGAGCTCAATAAATAATTCATCAAAGGTTGAGCTCAATAAATAATCTCAGCAGCTCTTTTTCTATTTAGATAGGCTGTCTATCATTACCAGTGACTCAGTTTATTTTGTTTATTATTATTTATTCTATCATACTATTTAAGGATGCATTAAGACCAAATGATAAATGCAGAAATGAAGGCTACTCCAATTACCTTGACTTGATCAACACACATTGTATGCCTATATAATAATTAAAAATAAAAAAGTTACTTAATTTAAAATGATATTGAAACCAGAAAGATTAACCACAATCTTTATAGTAAAGATCTGGTATTCCCAAGCTTTTAAAGAAATTATGAATTTATTTTTATTTTTCATTATTATGGGCGCATAATAGTCATACATGTTGAATAGTGTACATGTGATATTTTGTTTGTTTGTTTTTTATTGTTGGGGATTCATTGAGGATATATAGAACCAGGTTGCACTGATTGCATTTGTTAGACAAAGACCCTCTTATACTTGTGTCCTAACCCCAAAAGGTGTACCACACACTATGACCTTCCCCTACATTTGATTTTGATACAGGTATATAATGTGTAATAATCCCATCAAGGTACTTGGGATATCCATCAACTCGTGTATTTATCATTTCTTTGTGTCAGGAACATTCAAATTCTATTCTCAAGCTTTGCAGCAACATTATACTAAGAAGAAATCTTTATTTAGAATGAATGTATTTACTTCAGAGGAAAATTTACATTAAATTAGATCTTGTTTTCAAGGATTTTTCAATACTATTGAGATAGAACAGGCAAACCAAAAAGTGAATGTCTATACTTATTGTATCATGTGACTAATAAAGATATTTAAATTTAAGAAATAATTCTAATTATATTGTTTTAAAAATCATCTAGTTTGGGCTATAAATTTTTAATGATGAAAAATATTTTGGTTCAAATCTCAGCCAAATCCCTATGCAGATTAAAACAAATAGGGATGACTAAAGTTCTATAGCTATAGATAGAGTTAAGTTAAAGTCTCAAAAAAAATCCCAGTATTATTTTCCCTCTATCACACGAAGCATCCAATCATGTACAATGTGTGGGCTTTTATCAAGCAAGGTTTTATTTTGAGCCATAATGCTAGAAAATTTCAAATAAATTTAAAACCACATTGAATTATTTACTTACGTTAAGTGGTGGTTCCGAATGAAATCCTGTAGCTCTCATTTATTGGGATATAATTACGACCTTTCTTATCTCACCTGCTATGAGGCTACTTCATGGAACAGATCACAATACTAAACCTAAGAAGAATTTTGTATGAATCTACATGTAACAGAATAACTGACTACATAATTATAGGTTAGCTTTTAATGAGGTGTTTTGAGGCCATATTAATAAATAATGGGGTTCATTATTGTGAGTTTTTATAAATACCCCTGCCAAAATTAGAAAGAAATTATTGCTTGCCTTTATAGTAGAACACCTCTAATGCACTTGCAAAGTAATCTAAGAAAGACATGCTCATTAGTGGCTCATTACTTGGATGGATAATTGCTGTTCATATCAGCAACACAAATCACACAAAAACCTTATTAAAGTAACCTATTAATTTTTTTTTTCTGATGAGCTTCATTATACAGTATCTTCTCCTAATTAATGTAATCAGTACCATAAAATCCAAGATGAAAGAGAACTATTAGGTCATCTGCCTTCAGCTACCTAGAAATAAAGAGGTTGTTCTCTGCAATGACCAGTCCATTAATCTCAAGCAAGAAATTAAATTGACCTCTCTATAAATAACTGCTTCTTTTTAAAAAAGCCCTACCTGTGACGTTAAATCTCTTTACTTCTTAGAAAATTTCTTGGGTTTCTGTAAGAGGAGAATAGGTGCTAAAGTTCAGAGCAATTCTTCTTTATGAAACTTATTTTTTGAAACTTTTAATGACTTTTCAGTAATTCCAACATGAAGCTCGTAGATCTGAAGATAGGAACTCTAAACCTTTTTCTTTGCAAGGCCTTAACCATTTTGACACTGAGCTAGTTTTCTAGTTTCGGCTTCCCAGATTTGCCTGCTACATTAATTTGAATCCTAAGCTTGGGATAAATCTTTTAGTTGTCACACACTTTTAGTTTACTCACATCTGTGAACGTATTTTTCAAATGCTAACAGTTCTAGCAAGGCATTGTTGTTCGTCATTTTGAATTTTCTTGGTATCATAGTTTTATGTTTATTCCCTTAGGTTTAATACTATCAGAATTAGAAAAATAAAAATGCATGTCAAAATTATATTTGTACATATTTTGAACATCAACAATGGCCATTGAAGGCAAAACCATGCATCTACAAAGATAATGAAAATAAACATGCTATGTGTTGTTCATGTTTGAGAGGAGTTAATAAAGAAGAGAAATTTATTTACTAATTTTCTGGTGAATAGAAAGTTCATGAGAAACTTTCACTTTCTGGTGAAAGTTAGTTCTCCAACTATTTTTTTAAAAATGTAAAATAAAAAAGAGAGATGACCCATCCTTCCCAGGGTCTGTGTCTTGGGAAGATGGCATGTCAAGGTTGTAAAACAAAACAGAAATACCACTAGTCTTACAGCACCTGGGGACTGAAGGGGACAAAGAGAAGTCAGAGAGAAAGCAAGACAAGAGAACACTTTTAACAACCACTGTAAGTGGGAGATAAGAAAAAAAAAATATATATATGTATTATTAAATCATAGATATGTACATTAATGCTATCATGATACAGTGTGTGGATTTATATATAATTATATACAATTTGAAATATTTTAATCAAACTGGTTAACATAGCCTTCATGGCATTTCTTAGTTATTGCATTAAGACATTTATATTCTAAACGTAGTAAATTTAACATGTACCCTTGTAAGATGCACCATAGGTGTAGACCCACCACTTACACTCCCTACACCCACCCTCCCCCCACCTTGCCTCCCTCTCCCTTTTCCCCCTCTTCTTGGACTTGGGTTATAGCTTTCATAAGAAAGCTATAAATTGGTTTCATAGTAGGGCTGAGTACATTGAATACTTTTTCTTCCAGTCTTAAGATACTTTGCTAAGAAGAATATGTTCTATTGTTTCATGCCTTAAATTCAAGTACTTTATCCATCTTGAATCAATTTTTGTGAGTGGAGAAAGGTGTAGGTCCAGTTTCAGTCTTTTAAATGTGGATATCCAGTTCTCCCAACACCATTTGTTGAATAGGGAGTCTTTTCCCCAAGGTATGTTCTTATTTGGTTTATCAACGATTAGGTGGTGTAAGATGTTAGTTTCATTTCCTGGTTTTCTATTCAATTCCAAGTGTCTATGTCTCTATTTTTGTGCCAGTACATGCTTTCTTGACCACTATGGTTTTGTAGTACAGCTTAAAATCTGGTATGGTGATGCCCCAAGCTTTGTTTTTATTACTAAGAACTGCCTTAGCTATATGGTTTTTTTTCTGGTTCCATACAAAACGCAGAATCATTTTTTACAAACCTTAAAAGTATGATATTGCTGTTGATATAATAGGAATGACATTGAATAGGTAGATTGCTCTGGGATGTATAGACATTTTAACAATGTGAATTCTTCCCAGCCATGAGCATGGTATATGCTTCCATTTGTTAATATCCTCTGCTATTTCCTTTCTGAGGATTTTATAATTTTCTTTATAGAGGTTCTTCACCTCCTTCATTAGGTATATTCCTAGGTATTTCATTTTCATTGAAACTATGGTGAAGGGAGTTGTGTCCTTAATTAGCTTCTCATCTTGACTGTTATTAGCATATATACAAAGGCTACTGACTTGTGGATGTTGATTTTATATCCTGAGACATTACTGTCTTTTTTGATGACTTTCAGGAGTCCTGTGGTTGAGTCTTGGGGATTCTCTAAGTATAAGATCATGTTGTCAGCAAAGAGGGAGAGTTTGATCTCTTCTTCTCCCATTTGGATTCCCTTTATTTCCTTGTTTTTCCTAATTGTATTGGCTAGAACCTCCAGCACTATGTTCAATAGTAAAGGTGACAGAGAACAACCTTGTCTGGTTCCAGTTCTAAGAGGAAAAGGTTTTAGTTTTACTCCATTCAGTAAAATATTAGCTGTGGGTTTGTCATAGATAGCTTCAATCAGTTTCAGATATGTGCCACCAGGAAAAACACTGAAAGATATTGTGCTGGGGAAAGACTTCATGAAGAAGACTGCCATGGCAATTGCAACAACAACAAAAATAAACAAATGGGACTTAATTAAACTGAAAAAGCTTCTGTATAGCTAAGGAGACAACAAAAAAAGCAAATAGAAAACTTACACAATGGGAAAGGATATTTACATATTTTAAATCAGACAAAAGCTTGATGACTAGGATCTATAGAGAACTCAAATTAATCCACATGAAAAAAGCCAACAATCCTATATATCAATGGTCAAAAGACACTAATAGAACCTTCTCTAAAGAAGACAGACAAATGGCTAACAAACATATAAAAAAAAGTTCATCATCCCTATCTATTAGAGAAATGCAAATCAAAACCACCCTAAAATATCATCTAACTCCAGCGAGAATGGCCCACATCACAAAATCTCAAAACTGCAGACGCTGGTGTGGATGTAGAGAGAAGGGAACACTTTTACACTGCTGGTGGGACTGCAAACTACTCTCACCTTTTTGGAAGGAAGTATGGAAAAACTTCACAGCACTCAAGCTAGACCTCCCATTTGATCCTGCAATCCCATTACTCGACATCTACCTGGAAGAAAAAAAAAATCCTTTTATCATAAGGACACTTGCACTAGACTATTGCAGCTCAATTTACAATTGCCAAAATGTGGAAACAGCCTAAATGTCCACCAACCCAGGAACGGATTAACAAGCTGTGGTATATGTACACCATGCAATACTATTCAGGCATTGAAAAATGCAGACTTTACATCCTTTGTATTAACCTGGATGGAAGTGGAACACATTATTCAATAGAATGGAAAAGCAAGAATCCTATGTACTCAAGTTTGATGAGGACAATTAATGACAATTAAGGACATGGTGGGGGAAGGGGAGAGCAGAGAGAGAAAGAAGGAGGGACGGGTGGGGAAAGGAAGAGCAGAGAGGGAAGGAGGGAGGGGGGCGGGGCCTTGGTGTGTGCCACACCTTTTGGGAGCAAAACAGGATTGTAAGAGGGACTTTACCTAACAAATGCAATCAGTGTTATCTGGTTTCTTGTACCCTCAATGAATCCCCAACAATAAAAATAAATTAATTAATTCAAAACAAAAACAAAAACAAAAACAAAAAACAGGACTCAACTATGCTGCCTACAAAACACTCCCTTCATCTATAAAAACAGGTAGACCAAAAGAAAAGAACAGGAAAAGGATATTCCATGCAATGGAGAAAAAAGAAGAGCAGCTATACCTATACAAGGTAAAATAGTTTTCTCATCAAAAACTATAAAAAGAAACAAAGAAGACCATTACAAAATGATAAATCTATTCAGCAAAAGGCTATAAAAATTATAAACACCTGTATACATCCATATGCTTTATACATATATAAAGCAAATAATAGATCTAAAGAAAGAAACAGACTGTAATACAGTAATTTAGGGGACTTCAAAACCTCACTTTCAGCAATGGACAGAGAAAATCAACAAAGAAACATCACAATTATACTATAGACCAAATGGACCTGGTACTTAGAACATTTAATCCTGCTGCTCATGGGCACATGGAACATTCTCCAGGGCAGATTGCATGTTAGGCCATAAAACAGGTCTCAACAAATTCAAAAACACTGAAATCATATCAAGTATCTTTTCTGACCATAATAAAATAAAACTAGTAATCAATAACAAGCAGAACTCTGGAAAGTAGAAAAATAAATAAAACTCCAGAATGACCAATGAGTCAATGACAAAATTTAAAGGGAAATTAAAGAGTGTCTTGAAATTATAAAAATGATAACATAACAAAACCTACAGGAAACAAGAAAAGAAGCAATAAGAGGGAAGTTTACAGCAATAAATGCCAACATGGAAAAAGAAGAAAAACTTCAAATAAACAACCTAATAATGCACCTTAAATAAGAAAAGACCAAACCAAACTGCAAATTAGTAGAAGGAAAGAAAAGTAAAGAACACGGTGGTTCATACCTGTCCTAACACTCTGTGAGACCAAGCAGTAGATTGCTTGAGCTCATGAGTTTGAGACCAGCCTGAGCAAAAATGAGACCCTGTCTCTACTAAAAATTGAAAAACTGAGTCAAGAGGATCACTTGAGCCCAAGAGTTGGAGGCTGCTATGAGCTATGACATCATGGCACTCTACCCAGGGCAACAGCTTGAGACCCTGTCTCAAAAAAAAAAAAGAAAAAGAAAAAGGAAAAGAAAAGAAAAAGAAAAGAAAAAAATAGAAAACCTGAATAGATCAATGAGTAACAAGATAAAAGCAGTAATACAAAGTATCCCATCATTGAAAAGCTCAGGACAATGATCTTGTTACTGACTGACCTCTAAAAAAACATTTAAGGAAACACTAATACCAACTAATACCAATTCTACTCAAATTATTAAAAAAAAATGAAGAGGAGGGAATACTTCCAAATTCCTTCTATGAAGCTAGCATTACCCTGATACCAAAACCAGACAAAGACACCATACAAAAAAAGAAATCCACAGGCCAATATCCCCTAATGAGCATAGATGTGTGTGTAAAAAACCTGAACAAAATACTAGCAAACAGAATATAGGAACACATTAAAAAGATCATTTACCATGATCATATGTGAACATACGTTCATTAACAGAATCAAGAACAAAAACCATATAATCATTTCAATAGTTGTTGAAAAATCATTTGATAAAATTGAACATCCCTTCATGATAAAACTCTCAATAAACTAAGCACAGAAATATACCTCAAAACAATAAAGGCCCTTTATGACAAAGCCAAGCTAGCATACTAAATGGAGAAAAATTGAAAGCCTTTCGTCTAAGATCAAAAACAAGATAAGGATGCCCATTTTCATCACTTTTATTTGACATGGAACTAGAAGGCCTAGCCAGAGCAGTTAGACAAGAAAAAGAAAGAGCATCAAAACTAGAAAAGAGGACCAAGTAGGTGGCTCACACCTGTAATCCTAGCTATTTGGGAGGCCAAGGTGGGTGGACCGCCTGAGCTCACAGGTTTGAGACCAGCCTGAGAAAGAGTGAGACCCCGTCTCTAAAAATAGCCAGGTGTTGTGGTGGGCATCTGTAGGCCCAGCTGAGGTATGAGAATAGCTTGAGCTCCAAAGTTGAGGTTGCTGTGAGCTATGATGCCACAGCACTCTACTGAGGGTGACAAAGTAAGACTCTGCCTCAAAAAAAAAAAAAAAAAAGAAGGAAAAGAAGGGTCAAACTTTCCTTGTTTTCAGATGCTATGATCGTACATTTAGAATAATCTAAGAACTCCACCAAAATATCATTTGAACTGTTAAAGTCAGTAAAGTTACAGGACACAAATCAACATAGAACATCTCTGCAATAAAAGCAATAAAACATCTATGGAAGAAATTGAAAAGGACACCCCTAGAAGGAGAGGTATTTCAGGTGCATGAATGGGAACATTTAATATTGTTAAAATGTCCATACTAACCAAAGCAATCTTCAGACTCAATGCAATCCCTACAAAATACCAATGAGGCCAGGTGTGGTGGTTGATGTATGTAATCCCAGCACTTTGAGAGGCCAGGCTGGAGGATCACTTGAGGCCAGGAGTGGCCTGAATGACCAGCCAGAATGGCATAGCAAGACCTAGTCTCCACGAAAAATAAGAAAAATTACCCAGGCATAGTAGTATGGCTTATATGGCCTATAGTTCCAGCCATTCTTGCTAAGGCTAGAGGATCACTTGAGCCCAGAAGCTTGCTTGGGGCTGCAGTGAGCAATGATGGTGCCACTGCCTTTCTGCCTAGGCAACAGAGTAAGAGTGAGACCTCGTCTCCAAAAAAAAAAAACAAATCCAAATCTAATGACATTCTTCACAGAAATGGATAAACAATGACTTGACTTGAGGAGTTTGAGACCAACCTGAGCAAAAGCGAGAGCCCATCTCTAAGAAAAATAGAAAAATTAGTAGGTGTTGTGCCAGGCACCTGTAGTCCCAGCTACTCAGAAGGCAGAGGCAGGGGGATAGCTTGAGCCCAGGAATTTGAGATTGAGCCCAGATTTGAGCTAGGCTGAGGCCCCATCATTCTAGCCTGGGCTTTAGAGACTCTGCCTCAAAAAAAAAAAAAAAAGGACACACAAGTTATCAACAAGTATAAGAAAAAACAATCACTAATCATCAGGGAAATGCAACTCAAAACCACAATGAGTTACCATCTCACCTCAGTCACAATAACTGTAACTAAAATGACAGAAAATAACATGCTGGCAAGGATGCAGAGAAACAAGACACTGGTACACTGCTGGTGTTTGGGAATGGAATGTAAATCAATATAGCCACTATGAAAAACATTATGGAGTTACTAAAAAAACGAAAAATAGAACTACCATATGATCCAACAATCTCATTGCTGAATTTATATACAAAAGAAAGGAAATTAGTCTACCAAACAGATCATCTACACTTCCTTTTTTTTTTTTTTTTTTTGAGACAATCTCCCTTGGTCACCCCCAATCGAGTGCCCTGGAGTCATATCATAGCAACCTCTAATTTTGGGGCTTAAGTGATTCTCTTGCCTCAGCCTCTGGAGTAGCTGGGACTACAGGCACTTTGCCACAATGCCTAGCTATTTTTAGAGATGGGATCTCGCTCTAGCTTAGACTGATCTCGAACTCCTGGGCTCATGTGATCCGCCCACCTCGGCCTCCCAAAGTGCTAGGATTACAGGTGTGAGCCACCACACGCAGCCTAATCTACACTTTTGTGTTTATTGTTTATTCATAATAGCCAAGATATGCAACCTAAATCTCCATCAGTGAATTTAAAAAGTGGGGGGGGGGGGGGGATATACGTAGCATACACACAAGGCAGTATTATTCAGCCATAAAAGGAAGGAAATTTGTCGTTTGCAGCAACATAGGTGGAACTGGAGGCCACTGTTAAGTGAAATAAGCCAGGTACAGAAAGACAAATATTTCATGTTTCTCATTCTTCTGTAGAATATTTACAAAATAGATCTCATGGAGGTAGGGAATAGAATGAACAGAATAGGAGAGTGGTGAAAGGGGTATGAGAGAGTTCGGTTGAAATATAAAAAAATATAGTTAGATAAAAGGAATAATTATATAATAGGCCAACTGTACTTACTAGTGTTTTACTATATATTCAAAACAACTAGAAGCGAACATTTAGAATGTTCTCAACATAAGGAAATAAATGTTTGATGAGATGGATATCTCACTTATCTAGATTTGGTCATTCTACATTATATGCTTGCACCAAAATATCACACAAACCCCATAAATATCTGTAACTATTACGTATCCATAAACTTTTTTCAAAATAGAAAACCAATGAAATATTACCTCACACCCATTATCAAAAAGACAAGAGTTGGTGAGGTGGAGGTGGGATTACACCTGCGGTGCATCTTACAAGGGTACATGTGAAACTTAGTAAATGTAGAATATAATTGTCTTAACACAATAACTAAGAAAATGCCAGGAAGACTATCTTAACCAGTGTGATGAAAATGTGTCTAACTGTTTATAAAACCAATGTAGGGTACCCCATGATCGCATTAATGTACACAGCTATGATTTAATATTAATAAAAAAAATTCCAATAGCATTTTCCACAGAAATATAAAAAACAATTCATATGAAACACAAAAGACCCCAAATAGCCAAAATAATCTGGAGAGAAAAGAACAAAGCTGGGGCATCACACTTCCTGATTTCAAACAATAGTGGAAGCTCTAACAATCAAAACCGCAAGGTGCTGTCATTAAAATAGACAGGTAAACCAATGGAACACAATAGAGAACCAAAAATAAACCCATGTGCATACAGCCAACTCATCTTTGATAAGGGTGCCAAGAATACGCACAGGGAAAGAATAGACTATTCAATAAATGACAGAAAAATTTACATCCATGTACAAAAGAATGAAGTTGGACCCTTGCCCTAGATCATATACAAAAATTAACTTGAAATAAATTTAAAACTTAAGTATAAAACCTAAAACTGTAAAACTCCTAGAAGAAAGCACAGGGGACAAACTCCAAGGCATTGGTCTTAGCAATGATATTTGGGGGGTGCAATATCAAAAACCCAGGCAATAAAAACAAAAGTAAACAAGTGAGACTATAACAAACTTAAAAGTTCCTTGCTATAAATAATCAATAGAATGAAAAGACTACTTACAGAATGAGAGAAAATATTTGCAAAACATGTATTTGATAAGGGATTAATATCCAACGTATGCATATTAGAAAATCATATAACTCAACAGCAAAAACAAAATGCAACAAAAATCAAATAACATGTTTTAAAAATGGGCAAAGGACACAAATAAATACATGCAAATGGCCAACACATATATAAAAAGGTACTCAACATCACTAATCATTAGGAAAATGCAAACCAAAACACAGTGAGATATTACCTCACACCTGTCAGGATGGCTCTTATCAACAAGATAAGAAATAAGTGTTAGTGAGGATGGGAGGAAAAGAAACTTTTTACATTGTTGGTGGGAATATAAATGGTACATCCATTAGGGAAAATAATACGAAGAATCCAAAAAAGTTAAAGATAGAGTTACTACACAGTCAGGCAAATTCCACTTCTCGGTACATATTTAAAGTAAACAAAATTAGCATCCCCAAGCGATATCTGCACTCACGTTAATTGCAGAATTATTCACAATAACCAAGATCTGGAGACAACTGAAGTGTCTATTGATGAAAGAATAAATAAGGAAAATGTGTACATATATAAAATAGAATATTAGTCTGTCCTTAAAAAAATGAAACCCTGCCACTGGTGACATGAACTTAAAGGACATTGTGTCAAGTGAAATAAGTGTGGCACAGAAGACAAATGTCATATGATCTCACTGGAACCTAAAACTGAACTCACAGAAGTTGAGATTGGAAAGCTGGTTACCAGGGGCTCGCGGTGAAGCAGTAGAATGAGGAGACATGGGTCAAAGAATTCAAAATTGTAGTTAGATAGGAGGAATGAGTTCAAGAGAACTATGCACGATATAGTGACTACAGTTAATAATGTATTACAGTTTTGATAGTAGCTAAGAGAGTGGATTTTAAGTCTTTGCAGCACAAAAAATAAGGCTGTGCAGAGTAATGCATATGTTAATTTGCTTAATGTGGCCATTCCTCAGCACATACATATTTCAAAGCATGTTGTGCACAATAAACAAATAATTTTTGTCAATTAAAAAGAGTAATCAATTTTTAAGTAAATAAAATAAAATGTTCAAACATGAAAAAAAATTAAAGAGTAGTTAACTTTCCTGAGATGCTTTTTTGTGAAGAAGTATTTTTATTTTTAAAGTTCTGCTTATAAAAAGTCATTGCCATTCAGATTTGCTGTACTGTGACAACTGAAGTGTTTAAATTCGCCCTGCAGTTTGGCCAGACATGTGGATGGGCCAGCAGGCCCTGTGCCATGATGGTCTCTGGCTCAGTCGGGATGTCTTTCCAGCTCTTTTCCGAGCAAGTTTAGTTGCATGACATTCTTGCTGAGCCTAGGGAGCACTCGGGTGTTGTCAGTGCCCCCCAGTCTCTCACTGACTCTCTCCCACCCATACTGCTTTTGATTTCCAATGGGTGAATTTTCAAAAGCACTATCTGTTCACGTCACTCTCTGCTTAAAAACCTTTCCTGTATCCCCATTGCCTAAAAATTAAGTAGTCTTCAACCCTGGCCCACTTTTAAGACTGGATCAGTTAGTCTCGAGGATGTGGCAGAAATTAGAATTTTTGACATTCCCCACAGCTCTGATATCCAGCCACAGTTGCAAGTCACCAGCCCACATGGCAGGTTTTCACACTAGTCTGGCACGCAAGGGTCTTTCCACTCTGACCCCTACTCACCTTCCACCTCTCCGCCTCTCAGTGAGTGTGACCAACACCATCTTAGCAGAACTCCGGGACCTTGCTTTGCTTCCTCTGTCTCCCTCACCCCTCACCCTCAGTTCGTGGCCAGGTGTAGGCTTTCTTCTTACAAAGTGTCTTTGGACTTCGCCTTTGTTGTCTTGTCTGCTGTCACCAGCCTCATCCGTCCAAGTCACACCCAGGGCTGCTTTCTGAGTTTCCTTGGAACCCTCATCCATAAAAAAGCATTAGAAATTACATAGTTAGTGCTATGTTGGTATAAAAGAAGATATAGTCCAAGCTGGAATAAGTATCTTTCTAATTCTAATTTTGAAAGAAATTAAAATTAAAACATTGTCATGGGCCCCTAAAGGTACTGTGTTCCCAGGCTCTGTACTGGCTGTGCCTGTCACATAAGAGCTGGGTCCTGACTACCACCTCAGCCTCCCACTGGTTCCCTGCCTCCTGCCCTCCAAGTCCGTCCTCCTCACATACCTAGAAGGATCTTCTATGATTGTGAATTGCATCGTGCCACACCCCTGTTTATAAAGCATCCATGATTTCCTGTCATAGTGAGAATATAGCCAAACCCCTGACCATGCCTACTGGGCCTGGCACTAAAGTCTTGGTAGTGTCATGGATAAGAATACAGCCTCTTTGATTACACCCTCCACACAAGTGACTGTGTGAACAGTTTATATTGTTGGCTATGTTTGAAACTTCGGATTGAGCTATGAATAGTCACTTGACTTGTAGGTGTGGAGCTTGGGAAAACATTTAGACAAAGGAAATAGATTTATAAATAATCAGTAAATAACTTGCATCTACAGTGGTGAAATGTATGAGAAATATTCAGGAAGAACAGTTAAGACTGAGCTTCAGAACTTTGTGGCCTCAGGACAGCCATCATCTCTGAAATTATCTACCAAGTTTTGAGAATATTTCCATGTTAACATTTTTCTTGGGAGACATCCCATTCCACAAATGTTTATAATGGTCCTACTATGTGCAAGACAAAGGCACTATTCTAGGTACTGAGAATACCACAGAGAACAAAAATACTTCCACCTGGAGATTATATTATTCTAGTGAGGTGAAACGCAAGCAATAGACCAATAAGTAATTAAAAGAAATAGCATCTTAGCTAATGATTAGTGCTGTGAAGTAAAATAAAACAGGTTATGGGGATAGTAAGTGGGGAAAGGGCTAGAAGCTGCAACTTTAGACAGAGTAGTCAGAGGGGCCTTACTGAGAAGGTGACCTGTTGAGAAAGCTCTGAGGAAGCTGAGGGAGTGGAGCACAAGGATTTACTGGGGGTGTTCCAGACAACGGAAATCCAGATCCATTCGCTTTTCTATGATTGATCAGGAGGGTAAAGCACCAGTCCTCCAGAGTAAGAAGTGAGCAGAGAAAGCGTGATCTACAAAGCTGCACTGGCAGTGGGCATGGGGCTCAGGGAAGATGTGAGGCCAAGAGAGCTCGGTAGACTGGGAGACGAGGAAGTGGTGACCAAAAACAGGGTAGGGTTGAAATCTGGCTGGAAGGTCACAGCAGGAATAAAAGATTTATCTAGAGAGAAGAGATTGGAAGGAAAGATTGGCAGTGAAAGATGGACTAGCTAGGGTGGTAGGAGAGCAGGAGGATGCGGAAGGAAGGTGAAAAATCCAGGCCTATGGAACAGGAGTAAACAGTGGGGGAAGTGATGACATGGACGCCTCCAGGAGCTGAGTCCTATCCCCATACTCTGGGCCCTCACCATATGATCCGCCTTCTTCATTCCTTATAGAGCCTACTGGAACCACTGGTCCTGTGGTTGAATCCACCTCTGGGAGAGGGAGACAACTTGAATGAGAAGTAGAATGCAGTGGCATGTGCTTGCAGTCTCAAATATGCATACTTAGGTGCCTGAGGCAGGAGAGTCACTTGAGCCCAAGAGTTAGAGAATAGCCAGGGCAATATACGAGGTCTGACAATTAAATTCATGAATTCATCCTAGAAAAAGAGTTACATACCTCATTGTTGAATTTCACCATGGTCACCTTCAAAATGGTCTCCTTGGGAATGTTTGCACCAATGTCAGAGACTACTTCACCTTTCTTTCTTTTTTTTTTTTTTTTCTCAAACCCTACCCCTGCTTTATTAACTAAATTTATGTAATAGTCTAAATCTTTTGTCTTTTCTTTTTTTTTATTCTGTGTTTTTTTTTTTTTATTGTTAAATCATAGCTGTGTACATTAGTGCAATGGCCTGTACCCATTCTAAGATGCACCATAGATGTGGCCTCACCCATTATCCTCCCTCCACCAAAACCTCACCCCTCCCTTCCCCTTCCTTGGCCCTTTCCCCATAGTCTTGTGCTGTAGTCGGGTTATAGCCTTCATGTGAAAGCTATAATTTAGCTTCATAGTAGGGCTGAGTACATTGGATACTTTTTCTTCCATCACTGAGATACTTTGCTAAGAAGAATATGTTCCAGCTCCATCCATGTAAACATGAAAGAGGTAAAGTCTCCATCTTTCTTTAAGGCTGCATTGTATTCCATGGTATACATGTACCACAGTTTGCTAGTCCATTCCTGGGTCGATGGGCACTTGGGCTTCTTCCATGACTTAGCAATTATGAATTGGGCTGCAACAAACATTCTGGTACAGATGTCTCTGTTATATTGTGATTTTTGGTCTTCTGGGTATAAACCTAGTAAAGGAATTATAGGATCGAATGGCAGGTCTATTTTTAGGTCTCTAAGTATTCTCCAAACATCCTTCCAGAAGGAATGTATTAGTGGGCATTCCCACCAGCAGTGTAGAAGTGTGC
>CAUYPK010123043.1:0-10810 GCA_963574355.1 Loris lydekkerianus | reverse complement strand
TGTGCTGGAGAAGTTTTAAGAATTGTTGGAGTGAGCTCATCCTTGGCTATCTTCAGTAATTCATCTGTGCTATTATTTGGTCTCATTCCTCTTTTAGGGAGATGAAGTGTGCTTAGTTCTCACAGGATAAAAAAGAAACAGGTATTCGCAGAAGTGAATACAAATGAGCAAGACAGAATGTGCTAGATTGCTATCCCTGAAAAGCAAGGTTAATGGAATTTCTGCAGGAGCATGAGCATTAATATGATTTGCCCATTTGTTACCCCCTTTTAACATGGACATAACAAATTCATTAAATACTTCTAGAGCATTGCTAAATCTTTGTTATTATCATGATAAAAAAAAAAGGTAGTGTAATAATTTCGGTGCT
Source organism: Loris lydekkerianus (assembly GCA_963574355.1). Taxonomy (NCBI): domain Eukaryota; kingdom Metazoa; phylum Chordata; class Mammalia; order Primates; family Lorisidae; genus Loris; species Loris lydekkerianus. The sequence continues at coordinate 10,440 of CAUYPK010123043.1, read as the reverse complement.
AATTATGCATTTTCGGCATGCTGTTTCATCGCAATTGAAATACCCTTAAGCATAGAAGAACGGCCATTTAGTGAAAGTGCAAATGAGAGAGAATGCTTTTAGAGTCTTGGATTAATTTTCAATTATAAATAGTTCATACAGTGACTATTTGCTGCACTTAAAGTTTATATATAATCACACTTCATAATGGAAATGGAAAGGGAAAAAAAAAAAGGCAGAAACATTTTCATGATTTTTATAACCAAGATTCTTAATGTTCTGAGAACATACTTTAAAAATATCCTGGTAACTATATCTATTTATCGGGCACCTAATACGTTCACACATATAAGTTCTCTTTTAATCTCCCCAACAATCCCTGGCTATGTGTAATATCGTTTCTATTTTGTAAAAACGTAGCATGCTCAGGAAGGTTAAATAACTTGATGTTGATATTATATTGTTTTATTTAGCTATGGGTTTGCTAGGGTTGCTGTAACAAAGTTCCCCAAAGTGGGTGATTGAGAACCACAGAAATGTCTTGCCCCGTCCTTCTGGAGACCTGAAATGCAAGTATTTGCAGGGACCTGCCCCTCCAACCCTGCAGAGTGAAAGTCTCTGTGCCTCTTTGCGTCTTCTGGTTGTTGTCTGTAATTTTAAATGTTCCTTGACTAGAAGAAGCATCACTCTCATCCTTCATCTCTACAAAATCCTTTCTCTGATCCTGTTTTTGTGTCAAAATTTCCCCTTTTCATAAGGAGATTGGAAGTAATGTATTAGGATCTCCTTCCAATACCCTCCCTTTAACTTGATTATTTCTATTATTTCCGAATGAGGTGACATTCTCATTTACCAAGGGTTAGGACCCCAAAATGTTATGGGGGGAAATACAATTCAATCAATCCCTAATAGGTAATAGAAAGCAAACATGTGTTTGACTAGGTCCTTTAAGCTTCAAAATCTGTATTTTTCGCCAGTGCTCAAGTATTACTCTTAATCAAAACTGCATGTGTAAAACCCTTCTGTTTAAGTTAACATTTGTAATTGGGACCTGTGTGTGTAGAGCATATATAGCCCTAAACAGGATGTTTATGAATGTATCCCCAGGACAAGAGTTAAATGTCTAGTACATTTCTTGGTTACTGCTTATTGTATCAAATAGAATTAATTAATTATAAAAAATGTAAATGGTTCTAGTAGCTTGAATTCAGTGGTTGGCCCTTATTGATATAAATGCCAAAAAAATGAGATATCGCCAATAAATGTTGGGATATGGAGTATACTGTGATTCACTGTTGGAATTGATTAACAAAACTCAGAACTGTAAATGGAGGTGTGGCTTTTGTTTTTGCTCAAGGAATGCAAATTTTGGCTGCCCTCAGTTTCTTACAATAAAATAATTCTATTAATTACTCTGACATTCTAAAACGCAGGGACATAGAAACACCCTCAGATTGGATCGAGCTGGTTATGACCCTATAATTCTGAGACGGAAGGTAGAAAATGAGAAATCGAAGGGAAGGAATGCACAAAGGGGAAATCTGCACATCCTAAATTGAGGATGGTCACATTGATTTGCCAATGTCTCCATTTTTTGTTTATTCAGGTGTTCACTTCCTTTTCATCCATCCAAACATCTAATACATCCTCACACCTAGTTAGTGAGGAAGGGAAGGCCTGGCAGGACCGTCCTCATTCTCCGCCTTCCCAGGACACCTCTCTAGGAATGGCTGTGTTTGCTCTGTTTGTTTATTGCACCCCACACCCCTCGGGGCCTGCTCAGGGAGCTCAGTGGATGTCACTGAAAGCATCCAGCAAAGCAGTGACCACTGGCCTGCAGTCCCAGCTACCTGGAGGCCGAGTCCAGGAGAGGGAGGCCAGCTTGGGCAACACAGTGAGACACGTCTCTTTAAAAGAAATACCCAACAGATATCATTCTTTTCCCATTTCCATCAGTTTTCATCAAAATACCTTTTTCTGTTAGAGCTCCTGTTCTCCTTCCCGGACACTGAAATATGAACGTGGACTTTCTGTTCCTTCCTAAACCCCCAATTCCTTGATGGCTTTTCATAGAATGATCCTCACACCAACACCCACATTCAGGGTCTCACTCTAAATCTGTGATCACCACATGGTGCCACCTGCATTCCCTCCACAATCTCACATCCAGACAGCTCAAATCTTCCCATAGCCAAGTTCGCATGGGGACACTCTCCTTGCCACCATGAGAGTGGACAGAGAAGCCCATGATTTATCACAATAATTTCTCCACCTGTGGAAATCATCTTCACAATGGCTCAGAGTGACACCCTCCTGCAGGGCAGGTTGTGAGCACATCCAGATGTAGGCGCACACACCAGGGGTGTGGATCCTACACCGTGCATGCACCTTCCTCCTGTAGACGCACGCCTTCGCTGTGCTGCTCTTGTACCAAAGACCACTGTATGCTCAGTGATAGTCTGAACTTTTTATAGTCTGCGGCTGCTGTGTGGCAGCCTCCGTGGGCGTGGGGCTCTCAGCATGTCCTGCCCAGGTAGTTGAGCTGCGCTGCCCAGAACGAACGTGGGTGCAGGCATCAGACACACTTCCACTATGGCTTGGAGAAACTTCTCTCATAATACTCACTTCCTTTCTTTTCAATTCTGCCAGCTAGATTAGAAGTCTGGGATGACCTTGAACCTTCTATAGAAGACACTGTGATGGGTAGCAATGTAGACTTAGCCATAGGTTCCTCACAACTTGAAGTCTAAATATAGAGCTGTTAATATCCATCTGAAAACATAGCTATAGACAGTCACGTCCCTTTCAGAAATAACTTTAGCTGATCATCCATGCCTTTTCCTAAATTATAGTAAGAGATATAATATGACAAATACCTGTTTATGCATTTTAGTAGGTAGATTAGAACCAAACACAGGTGATTGTAACAATTTCTTAAAGTGTTTTCAATCCTAAAAAAAAAAAATAAAATTTTCTTCTGTGACTTTAACGTCAAACCATGTATTTGCCTAATTGAAGAACAAAGATTACTGTAGGTCAGGGATTCTCAGCCACTGTGCCATGAGGTAATCTTAGGTATGCCCCCCAAATGTTTAAAAATAATTAATTAAATTATCATTGAAAGAAGTTAAAAGCACACCATGTTCTTTTTTTTTTACTCTTTTTTTTTTTAATCAACATAATTTCATTGTGTTGAGAAAGTTTAACTATAGGTTCAAGTGTGCGGAGAGATAAAGACAGCTGAGAAACAGTGCCGTAGATATTTAATTGAGGAATTGACAAACTATTTCTCCAAAATGGAGGGGTGGCGTTACTTTCTACTTAGTAAAAGGCAAGTGGAATGAAGCCATATCTGTATTTCCTCTTCATGGAAAATAGTTTATGAGGACAAATTATTAGTATCCCGAAACTTTAGGGAAAAAATTCTCTCGATTTTGATGTCTGAAAGATGATACTTTTAAGCGAAAATATTCTTTATGCTCACAACTGACATTGATTCTTGAGAAGGTTATCTTACCAAAAAGAAAAAAGTAGTGTACCGTATAAATGCGGTCTAAAGAAACTGCCCTCTTAGATAAAAAGCAAGGGAAACAGGACTGGGAGAAAAGCAGGAGGAATAGGGGAGGTTCAGCGTCCCCTGGGGGTTGGCCCGGGCTTCCAAAGCTCAGAGTCTGTTCTCTCTCTTGTAAGAATGGGCACCCATGTTATTTAAATTGCTCTGGGCTGGGGGAGACGGCAGCAACCCTCGTCTTTGACACTCATTTTGTACAGGGCAGGTAAAGTGGAGGTCCATGGGGACATCTGGGAGCGTCCATTACTACTGACATTTTTATAATTTGCATTTGGATAATTCTTCATGGTCTCAGACAAACTTTCAATGCTTTATCTCATTTGGTCCAGAACACCGTTAAGCTGGTAGGACAGGTGCGATATTACAGAACAGCAAAGGGTCGGGGGAGGGAGTGTAAGTGACATTCTATGCTCGCACAGCTGACAAGAAATAGCATTAAGAATTGGATATTTTAAAATTAAAAGCTCAATACTTTCCACGTCAACATTTGTGAAGGAGAAAGTGTGGGAGACTGAACACTTTCTGCAATTATTTCTCCAAACCCTTGCTTATAAGAGGATCACAGCTCATTTCCTTATGACTTACAGGGACGCCCTGTAGCAGGAGGAAAAGCAAATATTTTCCCCATTAAATTTGACCTCATTCATTTGTCCATGGCTAAGTGAGTAAACCTCATTCATTTGTCCATTAAGCAGAAACTACGAGAGACAGTGGGACTTTCTACTAATTCATCTTCTCTTTTCCTTTGTCTCAAGAACGGGCACGTCGCAGGTGAAGAGAGGGAGTGTTGGGTCGAGGTGGCTCTCATCGGGTCCTGGCTCAGAAGCTAAATGGAGCGGAGCACAGTCTGGAACCACAGTGTGAAGGAGAAGTAATCTGCTGAGCAAAGGTGTTAGGGCAAAGCTCTTCAGAGCAAGCAACTGTTCTCTCTGAAAATTTTTATCTTTAACTTCCAAATGACATTTGCTAGCAGGCATTCCCAAAGAAGTCTGAATACAGATAAATGATGCATTAGCAAAGTTGCCAATTGCATTTATTGAGATAAGAGCCTCAGGAAAATCACTGTTATGTTCCCCCAGTTCCCTAAGGTGAACTAGCTTAATGTAAAAAATTAATTCCCTTCTTTCACTCCTGGAGGCCTTGCCTTTCTACCTTATGTCATTGAAAATTGGTGTCCCTGGGGGTTGTTTTATGGGGAGGGACTCTGCACAAGTAAGCTGCCAACACCAAAAACAAATACTAGACGAGGAAGTTGAAATCGATGCTTCTGCTGCTGGGAGGAATTGGCTATTAATTCGCAGGTATCGGGTATAACACACAGAAACTCAGTGCTGAAATACTTTTGAGGAGCATAGTTGAGACCTTATTGAACATGACCAGCCAGGATTACCTTGTCTTGTACATGAAGAAAATAAACTTGTAGATATTACGGAAGTATTTGTTATTACAGTTATTGAAATGAAAAGTAAAGATCATCAATACATTCACAAGTAAAGGAACTTGTATAAAATTCAAAAAAGTTGGAAGGCTTATTTTATTTTTTGCTACAAGTAGCAAATATTTCTTGATTAGGCATCATTTAATTATCTGAATTCTCTCAGTGTTGTAACCTACGAGGATGACAAAAGAATAAAAAAAAATCTATAATAAAAAAAAGTTTTATAGTAAGCTGAGGTTAATTTATTATCGATGAAAGTTTTAATAAATGTAGTGCAGCCTAAGTGCACAGTGTGTATAAAATCTACAGTATTGCACAGTGATGTCGTCGTAGGCCCTCACATTCACCCGCCACTCACTCACTGACTCACCCAGAGCAACTTCTAGTTCCATAGGCTCCACTCCTGGTAAGTGCCCCAAACAGGTGTGCCATTTTTTTTAATCTCTATTGTATTTTCACTGTTCCTTTTCTATGTTTAAGTATGTTTAGATGCACAAATGCTCACCGTCATCTTATAGTTTCCTACAGCACTCAGTGGCATGCTGTACAAGTTTGTGGCCTGGCAGCAGTAGGCTATACCACGTAGTCTAGGTGTGTAGTAGGCTCTGCCTAGGTTGGTGTGAGTACTCGATAATGTTCACACCAGGACAAAATCACCTAACAACATACTTCTTAGACCACATCCCTTTTGTTAAGGGATGCATGACTGCAGTTCTAAAAGACTGTGACTTTCAAAATATTTAAAATATAACTCACATTCAAAAAAATACTCAAGGCTCCAATGCCTGACATAATAACTATAAAATGAGTATCTATGTGATCCCCACCCGTGTTGAAAAATTAAACACTGCCTAGACTCCAGAAGCCTTCATAGATCACTTTCCAATCATAGCCCTCCATTTTACCCTAATGTATAAATATACATATTCGTATGGTATGCATGAGTCCTACAGTTCACCTTAAAGGAACTTTCAATTGATCCTGGCCATTGTGTATAACTTAATGAGTCTGTATCCACTGATGTATAACATTCCAGGATATGAATACACCATAATTCATTGTAAGCTGTTAGTAAGCATTCTCGTACCGGGCATATAGTTACAAATTTATTTGTGGTATATATCTAGTAAATGAATTGCTGGATCATAGGCTAAGAGTATCTTCAATTCTAGGTGATCTTCACTGTTTTCCATAATGGTCATACCAATATAGCTTTGCCACCAGCAGTGTTTAACAGTCCCATTGTTCCACATCTCACCAATGTTTGATACTGTCAGGTTTATGTAACTTCGGCCATTCTGATGAGTATTTAATGGTATTTTACTGTGGTTTTAAATTTCATTTCTCCTATTACTAATAAGACTTCTCATGTTTTAACATGTTTATCAGACATTCGGGTGTCGTAATTTTTGACATGTGTACGTTCTTTATACAGTTGTCTATTGGGTTGCTTCTATTTCATCGTCACTTTGAAGGGTCTTTCATTGACTGTAGACATAGACCCTTTAATAAATCTGTTATTAATATATCTGTGTCAAAGCTCTTCTTCTGCCCTGTCACTTCACTTTTCCCTCTTTATTTTTGGTATTATTTGATGAACTGATGTCTTAAATTTTAATATAGTCTTTTTCTTTTATTAGTGGGTTGGGTGTGTCTTGTGGGCTATATAAAAACCTCCCCATTTCCAAAGTCATGAAGCTTGGTTGTTTTACATTTCTCATTTGAATACACCACACATCTGGACTTGATTTTTGTGTATGACGTGAGGTAAAAGTCACATTAATATTTTTTTTTTTTTTCACATGGATACCCCATGTTCCCACACCAGGTATCTATAAGACCTCGCTCCACAGCTCTGCGATGCCGTCTTCATCATCAGTCAGTGTCCATCCACACCTGGTCTGTTTCTGAATTCTCACATCTCCTCCATCACGGTGCATTCCTTCCCTTGTGCCGGTGGCACACGGTCCTAACTCTAGAATAGACCTCGAGGAAGGTCTCCTTACTTCTTTTCTTTCTCCAAGAGCGTCTGTGCTGCTCTTGACCTTTGGCATTTCCATATAAATTTTAGAACCACCTTCTAAAAGTCCACAGAAACAAACCAGTTTAGACTTTAATTAAGAGTTACTTGGAATCTATAGGTCGTTAAGCACCCACACCTTTACAATATTGAATCTCTAACCTATGATGTGTTGCTATGCAGGACTTAATTTTCTTTAATAATATTTTATAGTTTTCTTTGTAAAGGTTGTGAAGCTGTTTTGTGTGTTTTATATTTCTTTGTACATTTTAAATGGCATATTTTTACATTTTTCTTTTGTTCCTGATATATAGAAACATTTTTATATTTAGTCTTTGTATCTAGCTTCTTATTAAATCTAACACTTTTAATTGCTTCTCAGTCTTTTGACCGAAATCAAGTAGAGTCTAATACTTTACCTGCAGATGCTGTGGATATTCTACACATACAATCCCATCCTCTTTAAATACTGAGACATTTATTTATTCCTTTTATGTATTCTATTTATTTTCTTACCCTACTGCTCTAAGTAGGACTTCCAGAACAATATTGAATAGAAGTAGGGAGAGAAGATATCCTTGCCTCATTCCCAACCCTCAGGAAGAAGGAAGGGCTGGAAGGATTCCATATTCCTCTTTTAAGTATGGTGTTCGTTGTAGTTTGTGCAGATGCCACTTAACAGATTGCATTTCCTTCTATTCCTAACTTGCTGGTAGCTCTTTATTATAAATGAAATTTCATCAAATATTTTTCTGTACCAATACAGGTGATTCTATAGGTTTTGTCCTTTTAGTTAATTTGGCAAATTACATTGGAGAGATTTCAAATTTTAAGGTAATCTTGAATTTTTGTAATAAATCTTACTCCATCAAGATGTTTTATGCATGGTATTATGACTGGATTCGGATTGCTAATACTGTGTTTTATATCTTTGTATCTTCACGAGTGGAATTGGTCTGTTATTTTGGTTTTCATGCTGTCCAGGTCAGGTTTTAGTATCGAGGTTATGTCAGCCTCATTAAAACGAGGTGGGGAGTCCTCTCTTCTCCTGTTTTCTGGAGTAGCTTATGCAAGACGATATAATTTCTTGCTTGAATGCTTGTAGCTGTTGACTATGAGGTTTTCTTTGTGGAAACTCTGTTTTGGTCTTGAATTCTATTTTTTAAATAATTATAGCACAACTAGAATTTCCATTCCTTATGTCCATTTCAAAAGTTATTCTTTTTCCTAAGGATTTACCCATTCTATCCAAATATTTGATCATACAGTTGTTTTGTTATTTTCGTATTTCTTTTTTTACCCCATGTCTGTGGCTCTAAAGTTGATGCCCTCTTTTTCATTCCTAACATTGCTTCTTTAGATCTTAAAAAACCAGGCATTATCAGTTTTATTAGTCTTTTCAATAAGCCAAACTTGGCTTTGCTCATCCCTTCTACTTGATGTCTGGTTTCTCTTCCATTAATTTCTATTCTTATCTTTAATATAAGTTTTTCCTTCTCTTTCCTGGGGTTTATTTCATTGTTGATGATGATGTTTTCCTAATTTCTTGAGATGGATGCTAAGTTCATTAATTCTCATCTTCCTGTGATTCTAAAGATATAAATTTCTCTATCGATGTAGGCTTAACTATCTCCCACAAGTATTGAATAAAATATTTTAATCATTCAGCTCAAGATAATTTATTTAATATCCATTGTGGACTTTGCTTTAGTACTTAGAATAATACTATAATTTTCAAACATAGACATCCTTTTCCTATTGGTTTCCAGCTTAATTGCACTGTGGTCAAAAAACCATTCTTTGAGAGATCTCAATCCTTACAAATTTCTTCAGGCTATCTCTAAGCCTTAGTTTATACAGTTTTTACAAATTCCTTATGTGTGCTTGAAATAATATGTATTCTACAAATATTGGACACAGTATTTTACAAAAGCACTCTCTTCACAACTTCATTTTACTGCTGAAAAATCTCCAGGAGTTGCCATTGCTCCTGCTTAGATCCATGTTCAAAGATATGTCCTTCAGTAACTTGAAGGGTCACACGGCTAATAAATGTCAGTCAGACTCAGGTCTGTCTGTGCCTGCTCTTTTTCTTTATATTACCTTTCCTGGACTTGGTGGGAAACTTTATTTTTTTATTTTTTTATTGTTGGGGATTCATTGAGGGTACAATAAGTCAGATTATACTGATTGCATTTGTTAGGTAAAGACTCTCCTACAATCATGTACATAATTTTTTAATTGATGCCTCTTAACTACTATTTTAGTTTATTGTACCAATAAGTAATAGACTGCAGGCTCCATTTTAATCTAATATGAGAAATATAAAATAGATTTTAAAGTATGTGATACTATTATTATCAAATATTTGTAATTTACTTTAGTAAAAACTATATTTTTTAATAATTAACTATTATTGATTCTTCAATTGAAATTCTTTTTTTATTACATCATAGCTGTGTACATTAATACAATTATGGGGTACAATGTGCTGGTTTTATATACAATTTAAAATACTTTCATGAAACTGGTTAACACAGCCTTCACTGAATTTTCTTAGTTGTTGTGTTAAGACATTTATATTCTACACTTAGTAGATTTAACATGTACTGTTGTAAAATGCACCATAGATGTGGTCCCACCAATTACCCTCCCTCCACCCATCCTCTCCCTCCTCTCCCCTCATCTTGGGCTGTAGTTGGATTATAGCTTTCACACAGAAGTGTGGGTGCTTATAAATTGGTTTCATAGTAGGGCTGAGTACTTTGGATGATTTTTCTTCCATTCTTTAGATACTTCACTAAGAAGAATATGTTCTAGTTCCATTCATGTAAACATAAAAGAGGTAAGTCTTCATCTTTTTAAGGCTGCATAATATTACATGGTATACATATACCACAATTTATTAATTCATTCATGGGTTGATGGGGATTTGGGCTTCTTTCATGATTTAGCAATTACAAATTGCGGTGCATATTTTTATCTATAATAAAAAAAATAAAATTAAAAAAAATAAAAAAATAAAAACAAAGTTTATCAACTTCAAAAAAAATAAATAAATAAATAAACATGCTGGTGCAAATATCTTTCTTATAAAGTGATTTTTGGTCTTCTGGATATAAACCTAAGAGGAACTGAAGGAACAAATAGCATGTATATTTTTAGATCACAAAGTGATTTTCATACATCTTTCCAAAAGGAACATATTAGTTTGCACACGCACCAGCAGTGCAGAAGTGTTCCCTTTTCTCCACATCCATGCCAACACCTCTGATTTTGGGATTTTGTAATGTGGGCTACTCATAATGGAGTTAGATAATATCTCAAAGTGGTTTTGAGGTCTAGTTTTTAATGTACTCAGCCCTACTATGAAACTAATTTATGGCTTTCACATGAAAGCTATAACCCAGTTACAACCTAAGAATAGGGGGA
>CAUYPK010123039.1:0-56572 GCA_963574355.1 Loris lydekkerianus | reverse complement strand
TTACCCTCCCTCCACCAAAACCTCCCCCCTCCCTTCCCCTTCCTTGGCCCTTTCCCCATAGTCTTGTGCTATAGTTGGGTTATAGCCTTCATGTGAAAGCTATAATTTAGCTTCATAGTAGGGCTGAGTACATTGGATACTCTTTCTTATATTAGAAAGTCAACTAATAAAGGTAGAAGGGATGATAAAATCAGAAAGTTACCATTTGGCAACTATCCCAGGAGAATGCAGAGTATGTCTCTAGACTGTAATTCTTTTCAAACTGATTTTTAGGACTTCATGAGCTTGCTAATTGAGCTCTGAGTGGCAGAGTATCTGAATTTTTCAGCACTAGTTATATAAACCTTGACAAAGGCATGTCTCACTATTTAAAAGGACCATGCCAAAAGTCGACCATTTAGGATGATGTGTTCGTTGGGTGTGGAATAGGTCTCTCCCCTTCCAGGGACACTAGATGTTTCACCTCACGTTCAGACTGGTCTTTGAAAGTTAAAACAAGCAGAAAAGCCCTTGTGGAACTTAGCTAAGCCCACTTGCTGAGCAGGACACTGTTGCACTTAGAGGTAGCAAAGCACGTTACTGTATCTCCTATAGGCCTTTGAGAAGTGCAGTGAACATGGAGGAACTTAATAAATGTCTATTGAATGAATGAATAAAAACAATGAACAGGTAAAGTAAGGGATGAGTGTTAAAGTGATCATCAGAGAGACCGAAAAAGGAAAAAGTACCTGTTTTAAAATGATCACAGTATAATTTTACTTCAATATTAAAATTTACTCTTTTGGAATCTGAAGACATTCATAAATGTCTTTGCATCCCATTGCTCCAGTTCTGACTGCCTTGTATTTATGAGTGATAGAGAGGACACTCTATGAAATACAACCTTTATAAATACTTCCTGAATTTGAACATTTTGTTGCCATGTGATTGCCTGCACTAGGAATTTCCAATGCCCCCACGTGGATTTGGGGGAGGGAGCTTGGGTAGCTGGGGAACTGGGGAGATAAATTGCACACATGGTACATGAACACATGTACGCCAACAGCATAAGCAGACACCTAACTAGAAACAGCTGTGCAGATCTATTTAGGAAAGGTTGAGTAGCTGGAGCATCAGCATTGGGTGGGAATAAATTTAAGCTTCTCCCATGAGGCCTTCCTAAGGTTTTGCAGGAGGACAAAGACAGGTCTGGAAGCAGGGAAACGGGATGGCTTGTCTTGTCTGCAGCATCTCGGGCCTGGCTGACTCTTCCCCTCTGCTAACCTTTGCAAGATTACACATTTTGATTTATGTGACATTTAGGCAGAAAGCAGCCTAGTGCACTCTGGAGGTATTAACCAAGGAAAAATACAAATCAGATTTGACCAAAGGAAAAAAGAAGCCTCAGACATCTGCATGGGAATAAGAAGGATACTATATGCGACTTGACATGGGCTCTTTCCTGCTCAGGAAAGTGAGCAGGTAAATGATAACACTGATAGTGTGTGGAGGGTAAGGGCGAGACTTGAAGCATTCAAGTCTGAGTTTGTGTTCTGGACTGATGTTTCTACTCTTTCCAAATCCCTCATCAGGAGTCTGATCTGTGGCTAAGCAGCCTCTCCACAGTCTCCTACACGTCCTGGGGTCAGGAGTCAGAAAACAATGTCATGTCTTCATTTTGAAGGTGAGAAATTTACATTGTTTTTGGATAAAATGATCATTTTTAAGGAACAATATATAGATTTCTAGAATTGGAAGGCTCTAGAAACCATATAATCTAAGTCCTGTACTATACAGAGGAGAAAACTGAAACGTGGAAGGGGGGAGAGAACCTGCCCAATGTTTTAGAAAAACTAAGAAAAATTAACCCTCGAATTAGAGCTAAAAAGATCCAGTGGCAAATTTCGCCCTGCCATCTACATACATGAATCTTTTTTTTTTTTTTTTTACTTACCACACATTAGTTGTCATCCAAAAATGTCTACCTTGATCACTCAGCCATCTAAGTCAAATCCAACTCCTGTGTCACTGCCACAGGTGGCAATGCCCATCCTGTCCAACTACTTCCATGTTGCCAAGACCCTGTGGATTTGACAAAAGGAATATCAAGGACATTTTGAACAATGGTGGCATTGCTGGAACAGGTGTGTAATTCCCAATGTGTGTGAGTTTTGATTGTGTATGCCAGCAGTTTAAGCCTGGATTTTGAATGTTGGCTCTATTGCTTTACAGTGGGGTAAATATAGATCAGATATTTCCTGTCTCCCTCATAGAATTCAATGAGATCATATGTGTAAAGCATTGAGTACAGTTTCTACATTAAAGTAACCAAGATTCATTTAAAAATGTGCTGATGCTCTCTTATCATATCTGTTTCTATAATAAAACTAAGTTAATATTTTGGTAACTCTTAAAGGCCAATATGCACAGTAGTCTGCCCTCTTCTGCTGCCCTTGGGTCCTCTGCCATTGAAGTCATGGGGAGAGACCTGAGCTAACCTGTTGAAGAATAAGAGACACGAAGTCAAAGTCCTGTGTCCCCATTGCCCTGACTGGCAGCTCAGCAGTAGCCAGTCCATATGGGCAGGAGCATCCTAGGCCATCCAGCCCCCAGCTGGCTCGCCATCTGACTGCAGGTGCAAAAGTGCAGGCATGATCAGCTGAGCCATGCTGATCCAGAAGAAGCTTCTCAGCTGACCCAAAGAATTATGAGTTAAATAATAATCATTGATTTAAGCCGTCAGATTTTGAGATGGGTTGTTATGCAGCCAAAACTAACTGATGCAGTGTCCCTACATGATCATGTCCCAGATGAATGAAAGATGATATAAGTAAAGAAGATGCCAAGGACTCTCCATCAGCAGAATTATTTTTGCAGCAAAGAAGATGGTTTTGCACAGACTTATCCCCACCCTCTCCCTTGGTTCTTCCTTTTCTTGTGAGGAGTGCAATTTGTGACCCCAGAAAGGAGACTGCTGGTTGGGTGTGGTGGGAGACCAGGATATGACCTGGCCTCATTAACACCATGCTCTAACCAGCTGGGCCAATCAGCCTGTCTCTGTCCTGCTGGAAACTTTTACCACCCACTGTCTCCCAGACTGGAGCACCCCACCCACCAGTCTTCAAATCGAAACAAAGATGCATGCAAGCACGTAGTGGAAATGCCAGGCAGTGAACCTTGGCAGAAACTTGCTTCCCGGAACACCATGCTGGGGGCTCCACAGGGGCAGAAATGCTGCCCAAGAATCATAGGTGCCAAGAAGACCTCGATTCCAGGTACTACGACTCCCAGAACTTGGCTCTGAAAGAAACTCCACTTTCTCATTCAGAAACTCATTCTCACCTCTTCAGTCCTTTCTGGGGGAAAAGGTTTTTAATCATGTTGTTATTTTTAACCTATTTTCTTTTATCTTAATTCCTAGCCACATCAGGTGCCAGTTTTACTAGCATTTAATATTTCAAAGAAAAAGATCTCTTGATGTGAAGACATCAGTCAAATCCTCCAATCCTCTCCTTTATACCAGGGCATAAGGGTAAGAGAAAAACTAAAAATTATGTTCTCAGGTCAGTTCTATATGGATTTAGTTCTTTCTTGCACATTCCCCTGCTTCCACTCTTGTTTCTTATGTGATCCTCTATTCTTGGGCCCTTAAAGCAAATGGTGTATCTCGAGGAGTGAGTTTGGCAACTCTTTCAGAGCTGCCTTTTCTGTCCTAGCATCCTCATGTTTCTTGACACTTGTTTTCATCTCTTTGGTGCAGACACACTCCTGTCATTTGAGAAACTTGCCAATGGCCTGTTGGCATTATTGGCTTCAGCTGTCCAACCCGGCTCTAATCTCTGTTCATCCCTTCAATTTTAGAATTTCCCCCTGAGTCAGCTGAGAACCCTTTGTTCCAAAATCAGCGTCTCCAGCTTATTATTAATGCTCTCATTTCTGCCATAAGATAATCTTGTGGGGCTAAAAAACTTTTTATATAAAGGGCTAGATAATAAATACTTAAGTCTTTATGGGCCACATATAGTCTCCTTCACATATTATTTTTGCTTTCTTTTTAAAAAATATTTCAAAATATAAGTATCATTCTTTGCTTAAGAGCCATACATAAACAAGTGTGGGCTGGGTTGGTTTGTAGGTCACAGTTTACCAACTCTCTTCCTCTTTAAATTAAAACAGAGTCTATCTTCAGAACACAAATATCCCAAGAAATGGTAACAACTCAGTATAAATCAGTTTATTATTCTCCTTTCTAGTTCCAACTGGATGAAATCATATTTTAAAGAAGGGATGACCTAGCAATTCCACTCCCATGTATATACTCAACATATCTGAAAACGTATCTCCATTGCAAAAATTGGTGCATGAACTTCAGAAAAGCATTATTCATAATAGCCATAAAATCCACCAACTGATTTAGAGAAATAAAATGTGGTATATCCATACAACGAAGTAAAAAAAAAAAAGAGATGAGGGAGATAAGAGTTTTCTAGGCCAATCCTGTTGTACAGTCATCAGGAAGACTAAAATCCTGGGAGCTTTGGGTAAGGAGGAGGAAAGAAAAAGGCACCAAGTCACAGTGAGTTACTGTGTATTCATGATTGTGGCCAGGATGATGTCTGAAGTTATTTCACAATTGGTAGGGACAAATCTAAAGGATGCCAAACAGCCTTTGTGCTGGACCAGGCACTGGAGGTCCCTGTTTCTGTCCCCCCCCCCCCACACACACACACACTAGTGCTTTTGTTGTTAAATCGTGAAGAGGCCCAGACTCAAGCTGGAGATGGAGCTGGGAAGGGATAGGGAGTAAGTAAGTATAGGAAGGACTCAAATTTTGTGTGCTGCCTCGACATCTTTGAGCCTCACAAGGCCCCAAAGGCCTGAATGTGAGCTTTCCTGCTTTTGCTAGATATGTCCCCTCCAATAGGAAAGGCTTCCCAGCTAGTTGCCCTGCCAGATAGACCAACTGCACACACTCAGTACTCAACCTACAAAAGGATTCAAACCAAAACGATGACTTCCCCTCTGGGGACCAGGGGCCTCCTTAGGCTCTGGTTTCTACAAAGGCTGCCTCCCTCCCACAGCTGTTGCTTATTGTCTCCATCCCCGCATACAATCCCCCTCCTGCTCTGCAAGTGTCCCCCTCGCCTGGGCTGTGAGTGTATGTGACTAATAAACTGCTGTTAACTGCTTCTGTCCAGTGCTGGGTGTCATGTTTTTGGCTACCTCATACTATGTAGGGTGGGGAATCTCTTCCTCACAAATAGGATGTATAAGAAGTGATTAGAATAGGGTATCACTCAGGATCTTTGAGATAGTTGACTATTTACCAAATGGTAAAGAAGACCAGTATTCCGACAATGAGTTCATCTGTATTTGAACAACTGATACAATTGTGATGTAATTTGAGTCCTTGCTACTCCTCTTCTGTAGATTTTTCTTCTTGTATCATGTTGATCTTTGATTAAGGAGTCTGAGCAGATCCCAAGTGCTTTAGTTGTGGCCTGGACAGAATGAGCTAAGGTGGCTACCATGTTCTGTTAAAAATCACACTGTTTTAGATATCTCTGCAAGGAAGAGACTATCAGTCTCCCAACCCAGTTCCTGCATTGTTGAGAATGAGAAAAAATAATGTTGAAATGGTGAGTAAGGTCATTTGGAATCTCAGGACCAGAAAGGAACTCACGGTCATCTGGCACAGCATCATTGTTGTGCAAATAAGGACACAGTGGCCTGGGGACACGGTCACAGTGGGGAAAAGATGCTGGAGAGAGAAACAATAAGGAGAAATTAGGAAGGGATAAGGCAGGTATGAAAAAGCAAACGGAAGGTTGCCACATGTGGTTTCCCAAGAATGGGGAAGTGAAACTAGAGCCCCTCAAGAAACAGATTTGTCAACCACTTGGCTTCTAGCGGCACCCAGGAGTAATTGTTTCAGTAACAAATTAATTGCAAATAAAAGACACTGATATCATTGCCGTAAATAGTAAAATTTTGAGAGGTGCTCATATCAACTTACTGGATGTTGCGGCCCACTCTAAGAGGTACACAGATGCCACTTTTTGATTTTTATTAACACTTACTTCAACAGCTTGCATTCTATTATATAGCAGGGAGATTCTGACCCCAGGCCTCCCATTCATTTGATGCTAAATGGATCTCTCTCTTTTAGATCATCAGCTTGTTCTGTTTTAGTGAACTTCAGAGGTTTAGAGGAAAAGCTGTCGCAAATTCCTAGTGAAACGTGGCATCATCAAGAGTGCTTCTGATTAAGAACTGGAAAATGTGGCCCAGGTTCCAGCACTAAGCAGCTGTGTGACCTTGGACATGTCTTGCCTGTCCCTGTAAAATAAGGACCAGATGACGTCTGAAGTGCCATCTAGCTCTGCCGTCCTGAGCTTAGGACCGTACAGTGGGGTTTGGTGTCATCCAGACTTCCCCTCACAGTCAGCTGGTGAACAGGGCGTGAATGAGCTCACAAGGAGGGACACACCGGAAGGCTGTGGGTGGAGCTCTCTTGCTGTCTTGCTAAAATACAGTAGAATACAGAAGAGTCTCACATCCTCCCAGAAGTTAGGGCGCATGAGCAAGGCAATCTGTAGAGCATTTCTCACTGCAGTCTTCCGAACAGTGGACTATAATATTGTCCACCTTGATCTGCAGAAAATTAAGATATTTAATTATCCACCATATGGGAAAAGCTGGGCAAAACAGGCACTGCCCACCACTGATTATGGAAATGTACTCCAGGAGCACTCATTGAAGGGCAATTAGCAATATCCTCCAGAAGGACACATGCATATTCTTCTGACCCAGAAATCCCTCATTGCAATTAACTAAATGTTTATGTCCCCCCACAATTCATGTGTTAATAAACCTAACTCCCAAGGTGATGGTATTAGGAGGTAGGAATTTGGGGGTGTGATTATGTCATGAGAGGGTGACCCTCATGATTGGGATTAGTGCCGTTTATAATAGAGAGGCCCCAGAGAGACCCCGATCCTTTCCAGAACATGTGAGGATGCAGCAAGAAAGTGTCATCTGTGAAGCAGAAAGCAGGTTTTTACCAGACACTGAATATACCCATCCTCTTATCTTGGACTTCCCAGGCTCTAGAATCATGAGAAATAAATTTCTGTTGTTTACAAATTACCTAATTTATATAGGATTTTGTTTTAGTAACCCAAAGGGATTAAGACACTAATTCAGGAAACTATCAGACATTATATCAACGTACACATGTTACTCAAAGCTATATTAATTCTAATAGCAAATGACTGGACACAGCCTAAATGTGCATTAATGAGAGACTGAGAGCAATTGACTCTTCAATAGCAATCTCCTCAGCTGTAGAGGAAAGAAGGAAAAATTTAATAGAAGGTGATAATTTATAAATTGGACCTTTAAATTAAAAAAAGCAAAGTGCAGCATAAAGAAGTGCTCCCAAACCCCCCACAAGGATAGGATTATGTCGGAGGGATACAGGAGCCCACTGAAAGAGTTCCCAGTAGCCAAAACTGAGAAAATTCGAGGAACAAAAGCAAGTAGTTTGGATTACATCACCCTAAAATTCATTGGTTAAAGCACTAACCCCCTGTGTGACTATATCTGGAAATTGGATCTTTAGGAAGTAACTAAGGTTAAATGAGATCACAGGATAGGGGTTTAATACTGTAGGATTTGTATCTTTATAAGAAAAAATAAGTGAGAACTCATTCTACCTCTCTCTTTCTACATGTGAAGACACAGTGATGAGGAGGCCGTCTGCAAGCCAGGATCAGAGCCCAACCCTGATAAACTGGTATAGCCAAGGGGATCGAAGGATGCCATTTTAGGATCTGAAAAAGGGAAATGTCATTTGTTGAAAACTAAGGAAATCAGAATAAAGTGCATACTTTGTTTTTTAAGTACATACTTTGATTAACAACAATGTTTCAGTATTGGCTCATTAATTGTGACAAATGGGACTTTACTAAGATTAAGGTATTATGAGCAGCAGGAACTGTGTGTATGTGTGTGTGTGAAGTGGTTATGAGAACTCTGTACTATTTCTGCAACTTTTCTATAAATATAAAACTACTCTAAAATTAAAAAAATTATTTAAAAAATCAGTGCATAACACTATATTTTGTAGAATCTTGTTTATATATGTGTATGCATATATATGTGTGTATATATATACATACATATTTTTAAAATGGAAAATAGGAAGAAGAAAGTTAGAGGAATGAACAAATCTCTCTGGGGAAAAAAAAAAAAAAACAGACACAGAGCTAGGGAGAAACTGAGTTGGTAAGACTTCTTATAGTATTCCCTTTTGTGGATTCTGAATATTGTTCCATGGGAATATTATCTATTTGTTTTAATTAAATATTAAAATTTATTAAGGCCCCAGTAATAAGCATCTCCCATAAGCAGGACAAAGAGGACGTGACCTTGGAGGCTCCCGACAGATTCAGGGCTGTGAGGTTGACTCTGTGGTACTCCCATCCACATGGATTCTCGCAGAGGAAAGAGCAGGGAGGAGAGTGTCCACATGGCAGGTGCTTCATGAAAGTCAACATGTGACTTCATGAGATCAAGACATATAGGTCTTCGCATCTGGAGAAGGGACTTGAGGGACTCAGTGGGAAGAAGTAAGGTGAGATTTAAAACCACCAGGCAAAGGTCAGCACAGCTGGGCCAGATGGTCCCGGCCTGTTTTTGAGTTTCCTGGTGCTCCCAGCCCCGAAAGGGATATGACTGGAGTGTTAATTAGAAATAAGGACTTGACTGCAGGGGAAGAAAATGCCTCAAACCTTTGCTGAGCCCATAACCTGGGGCTCTGGGAGGCACTAAGGAAGTTTCGTGGCCTCCTTTTGTTTGTTTAAATATATATGAATATTTTTATTCTTTTTGTATTACTATTCTTTTTGTTGAAATAGTTTCCCAACATTTTCTATACTGTAGCCTAGAAGTCTTTAGTTTGGAGAATCCTGCAAAGTCATATTTCTTTTACTATTTCTCACACTATATATTTGGGTCCTGATTAATTAAAAACTCAGCCACATCTGTTCATGTTCCTATATTGTTCTCTAGAGAAAGCAAAGCAGGAGTCTGATGCCCTACACATAATCAGCCAACTCGCTAGGGAGGAAGCATGTCTTGTACATCCTGGAGCCAGCTCAGGGGCGGACTAACAACTCTTTTATTGTTCTACATCAACTTCTATTGGTCTCTCTCCCCAATTCTGTGTTGTTGTATTTCTTAGCTGAGAGGAGCATATAATTTATTGTTCCCAAATAAGACATTTTTGAAAATGAAAGTAGGATGGTATTAATACTGCTGCGGGTATTACTGTGAGAGAGATGTCAGGCAGAAGCAGGGATGAAACAGGGACTGTCCCACTGCAACTGGGGTGTCAAGTTTGGGCACACCTCCGATATTTGCTGTGCCCAGGGGAAGAGTACAAAAGGAAGCCCATACAGCATATTTAAATATCTAAAAGCTCCACATAAAGCTATGGAAGTATTAAATAAATATTCACTATCCTTCTGCTCCAATAGGGTGGCTTGTGATGAGCTGGCCCCCAGGCCCCGGCTCCGGATCATCGTGGATTATCCCCTTTCTTTTTCTCCCTGGGCACTTTCCAACGTGAGGGGCCTTGATGTACTCATGTGCAGACAAACCAGCTCCCATTCCGAGCTTTGCTCCTACTTCCCAGAAATATCTGTGCGTTGGAGTGGGAGGCATGGTCCTTCCTTGGGAAGAAATTCTGGGGTCCCATGTGCCCAGAATATGGTCTAGAAGGTGGACACCAGCTCTGGGTGGGCATGATCCATGATCTTACATATCCCTCACTCTCTGGGGAGGATGTGACCAGAGAAGAACCAGAGTGTTATCTTCTAAAGTATGGGCCCCAGGGCAGAACTCTTCTTTACTAATGTTATGGACTGAACTGTGTCTCCAGAAATTTATAGGTGGAGGCTTAACCCCCCCAAAGTGACTGTATTTGGGGTTAGGGCCTTTAATGAAGTAATTAAAGTTAAATGAGGTCATATGGGTGGGGACCTAATCCCCTAGGACTGATGTCCTTATAAAAAGCGGACCCCACTGAGATTGTTCTCTCTTTCTCTTCACAGGCACAAAAAAGGGGCCATGTTTGACACAGCCACAGCCAGAGGTGGCCATTTATGAACCAGAGAAGTCTCGCCAGAATCTGACCCTACCAGTACCTTGATCTTGGGCTTCCTTTCAGCCTTCAGAATTACAGGACAGCAAATTTCTGTCATTTAAGGCTTCCAGTGTGTAACATTTGGTTAAAGCAGCCTGAGCAAGTGGATACAGCTGGGGAGTGAGTGCAGTCCTGTGCATGGTCACTCTGGTCCTCGACGTGATCTCTGCCTTGCAAGTGCTATGAGACTGAAAGAAAGGGCCCTTGGAAAGGAAGCCTGAGATTAAGGAAAGGAGAGTGGGAGGTAAAGAAGGAAGGCTGACCGTAAAGCATTGTCAGGAAGGTTGGGCTCACAGGGACCTCCTTCCCTCTTCATTCATTTATTCACTCATTCATTCCTGCATTCATTTGACAAGAATTTGCCAGATCCCCACTTGTGCCAGGCATTGTGCTAGGCAGTGGCAATGCAGTTTGAGAAATACAAACAAGACTTCTTCTCTCTCTATGGACCTACTTTCTAGTGAGATCCCTGGGCAGGGGTGTCAGAATGACCCATTTGGAAATGCCAGCTGGCACATGGCTCCACAATCCCATTCTTCAATGTGCATCTAGGGGGTGACCCAGGGTGGAGGTGTGTGCCCTTGTTGCCTTGGTGATCACCTCTCCCCTGACACCTCTGGCAAGTGGAAGAGGAGGGTGGGTGTGGCCGCTGAGCTCAGCTGGGCCCCAGCTGTGTCTCTGGGGAGGCAGTAGGACAGGGAGGTTGCAGAGAGGTGAGCTCTGACAGGCTCTCCAATTCCTGGCTGTGTGTGTGAAAAGGTTATGAATTCAGCAGCAGGCTGTGGAGGGGAGGCGCCAGATTTCTGAGGGTCCCCAGGTGGCCGTACCACCTCCCAATCCCCCATCCTTCAGAAAACAACTGGACTAAAAGTTTCCTGGATGCCCTGGCTCCTTAATCCACCTGAGATTAGCTTTGGTTTCTCACCAGCCTAAAAGGGGTGTCTCAGCACTTTCTTGCTTTATTTTGAAGGGAAACAAAGGAGAAACTGGGCTTTCCTCCTCTCTTCCTCCTCCCTCTCCCTCTTCACCCCCTCCCTAAGCAGACTGTGGTTTTAACTTCTCAAGTTCAGCTCAGTGTCCTGCAAATGGCACTACTCTGTGTCAAGATTTTAGGTAATATGTGTTTCTTAGGGCCTCAGAATAAAGTTTATCTGATTAGCAGTGATCAACTAAATACATTTTAAGAAGTACTTGTTTATTTTTTCAAAAAGAAATTGTCTTTATTTCCCCCAGCCCCTACATATCTTTTTCATTGTCAGTTATTTTCAAAGGTATAATAGCACCAGCTGGCCCCCTAACAGAACATGCCACTGCATTTCTTCCAAGCAAGGGAATCAAAGAAAATGTTCAACACATACCTTGACCATGAGACAAGCTTTCAGCAGGTTCTGTGTATTGCTTTGAACTGCTCTTTGGAAACTTCATGCAAGCAAATTTCCAAATTAAAATAATTTGGGGGGGGGGGACACACAAAATACTAAAGGAAGAGACAAAGCTCAGACTTTTACATTCAGCTTTACCTGCAGAGGTGAGTGATAACCTGTGACTCTGAATGTGGTCAGTGTCCTGTGTTTGCTTTTATTCTGTCTGTCTAGCTGTCCTTCTAGGTCCTCTGAGTCTGTAAGTTACAGCTGCCTTTCAGTCCTGAAAGGATTGGTGTGAAAAAGCTATGCAAACAGAAAATTCTGCATCTGAAAGGACAAAGAGACTGGAGGGAGTTAATATGTGTATGTCAATTTACTAGACTGAAAAGACCTTTCTACTTTTCCTAGGAGAATTTCACACCCCTGTGCCCTTACTGTTGCACCTGTTTATGCCTGCTCCAGGGACCCACAAAGTCGTCTTCCTGCCTGAGTCTTGAAAGATTCTTATAGAGTCTTAGGCCCCAGCATTTAGCCTTGATTCTACAAGTGGCCTCCATCCAAGATCCCCACCCTCAAATATGATCCCCACCCAGTCCCGGATCTAAAATTAGCCCATTTCCCAGGGTGCATCAGTCTGGTCTTTCTGGCTCTTCACTCACTCATCAAGTAGGTTCTTGGCTGGTGATGCAGGAAGCCTGCAGGGCTGGTGATCCACCAAACAGGCTTCAGTGCTTCCCGGGTTCCTAAGGAGCCCAGGTGTGGTGCAAGTGCCCAGTGAGTAGGCACTACTGTCACCAAGATAATGCCATACATAGCCTTAGCTGGGGGATCCTGGGTCTGTTCCCTGCCCTGCCTTTAAGTCTCTCCTACAAATTCTCCTCTTCCATAAAGCCCTCAGAGAAGAACTAAAGGGAAAAGTGAGACTGTGAGATTCTCTTCATTTAAATGTGCTCACTCTCAAACTACATGGCATGTCTCGCTGTGGGTTATTTACCCAATCAACAAGACTGAGCATGTGCTACAAGACACCAAGGAAGCAGAGATTAAACAAAAAATAGAAAAGTTCACCTCTAATAAGCTTTTGCATAATTTCGCAGTCAAAATATCCAGATGAAAAACAATTATTTTCACTTTAGTAAAACTTGTAAGTC
This sequence comes from Loris lydekkerianus, assembly GCA_963574355.1. Taxonomy (NCBI): domain Eukaryota; kingdom Metazoa; phylum Chordata; class Mammalia; order Primates; family Lorisidae; genus Loris; species Loris lydekkerianus. The sequence continues at coordinate 43,868 of CAUYPK010123039.1, read as the reverse complement.
CTATACTATAAAACTTGGTGTTGTGTTTATTTTGAATGCTGCATCATCCTTCTTCCATGCCTTGGATCTCTTAGTGTCTCCTGTGACACTACCTCTCACGAAAACAGCACAGGGTCAGAGGTCTTTGCAGAGTGGGGACTAACATCTACATGTCTAAGCTGGTTGTGTGATCTTGGGCACACAGGGTAACTTCTCTGAGGTTTGGTTTCTTTTCATACCAAATAAAAATTGGCCTCAATGTTCATAGTCTTTTTCTTTTAGTTCTAAAAGTCCATAATGTTATGACTTTGCAGAAATACATATATTAATATATATACAGTAGAACCTCTGTAAGTGGCCCACTCAAGGGACTCTAAAAACCTGGTCAACATACGAAGATGGTCAACGTAAGGAACTGGGCCTACTGTACTGATATGAACAGGTGGTGCTTGTCCAATCTATGAGAATTAGGTCAACTTAAGGACCAGCTCATCAACGATGAGCTGTATTCCTGTTTTCTACTGTATTCCTGTACATGGAACTTCTGTGTGTGATTTAAAAGTTAGTCTTCTAATTATTACCATCCTGGCTGGAAGCCTTGGAGGCCACAGTGGCCCACGGAGCAGGAATGAAGCTTTGCCAGATGCCTTCCAAGGGCTACTCCTTTGGGATGTGGCACATGACTCCATGACTTGAAGTGGGTTGGCGAGTGCACCCTCTATGAGACAAAGGATTCTCCATGGCCTGGGTCCTTAGTAGAAGAAACAGTGAGCCCATACTAGACCACCATGTTTCAATGAAAGGGGAAAACAGCCACTGGCCCACATTTGCACAATTCTCGAAACACCCAGCCTCTGTTCACATCACTCCTCTACTCAGTCACTGGACAAATCTCAAGGACCTTTCTTAGCTCCCTTTCCAGACCCACTCGGCCCACCCCCAGGGAAATCCTGATCACAGCCAGCTGGGCCTTGATCCCTTGGGGAATGTAGTAAATCCCACCTCTTTAAAGAGCCTGCAGGCTTTGGTGCCTTGTGACTCCTAGCAAATCTGTGGTCTCTGACATAGGAGCTTGATGGCCAGGAAATTAGCCACAGCTCCATCTGCACCACCATGAGCTCTGCCCAGGGTGAGAAGGGGGAAGGCAAGAGGGTGGGCAGGCGGGCAATCCACCCCAGATGCCAGCAACAGCAGAGAGCAGCAACTGCACGGCTGGCGTTTCGTCCTTGGTTGAAGAGGAGGAACAGGCAGTTTCTGCAGAGATAATCCAATCTGAGGAGGCTTCTTAGAGGAGGTAGGAGTCTGGAAGCATTTTAAAGGAGGAGATTAAAGAGGAGGCTCTCCACAGGCAAAACCAAACTGCTTAGCCGCCTTAGTGCTAGAGGTGGTGAACTCCTTGAACTGCCTCAGTGGGTGGTCTTGCTGTTGTGCAAATTACTCACTGACCCCCAGGAGAAAGCTCTGGCGGGGCTGCCCAGGTTTGGGCTGCTGTCACTGCTCCCTTTAGGCTGGGCGGGAGGTAGCCAAAGGCCTTAGCCTGACGAGGACCCCAGGCAGAAGAGGAGAGGGAAGGCTTGAGAGACACAGGACCATGAGGTCCTGTAGAGCAGGGCTGCTGTCTGGACACCTGGCGCTCTACCCCTCCTCCCTCCATTTCCCCGCATTCACAGAGCCCTCTAGAACCAACTCTTTTCCCGCCAGATGTTTTGAATCTCCTTCCTCTTCCTAATTGAAGACAGCTTCTCTTTCTGTTTGAGAGGAAAGAGAAGAGACAAGCCCTGCAGCCTTTTCCCTTGCTGCCTCCCCCCTCCATCGTCTGGGTGGGAAATCACTCCATTTCTAAGCAAAAGGTGGGGTTAAATGGTTCATCCAGCCCCTTCCCAGCAGAAAACAGTTCTCAGAAGGACTCCAGCCCCTTTTTCCTGGTAGGAGGAATGTGCTCCTCCTCACCACATCTCCCCCCAGCTCTCTTCCCTATGGGCACTTACCTCAATACAGTGGGGTGGGGATGGCTGCAAACCCCCATTCCCACAGAGAGGCTCTGATTCCTAGCAGTCAGCAGAGAACAATGCCTCTTTGCCCCAGATCAGATGTCTTTCCCAGGAGAGCACTGTGGCCAGCTTGAGAAAGTATTCTCTTTTCTCACCAAGTAGAAGCGGGACCACTAAATTAGAGATAACTATAGTTCCACATCAGTTATAGTCCCACGGGCAAGAAATTAGCATCAGAAATCCTTTTGAGATTCACCAAGGCATCTGCATTACTCCGTGGCAGCCCTGGTGATTCTGCGGATGGAGTTTAATATTCTGTGATTCTGGGAACTAAGGAGCAAAATGAAAGACCCCCGCACAGCACCATGGAGGAGGAGCTCTCTTCCATGTCATCAGTAACCTACATTTTTCAGACCACCCAAGTCTGAGGGTAAAAATAGGATTCCAACAGCAAGCACAGAATTTCTTCAGGAAAATATCCTTCTGTTCTATAGACATGTTAAGCTCTCTTCTCAAATTTCTTCCAACTAGTCCTGGGTTTCTGTCTCCCTGGGTGTCTGATGGGCAGCCTCAGAGGGTGTCTCATACATGGTCTGCAAACTGGAGCACTGGGCTGCTGTGTGACATCTGGTGCTTCATCCTCTCCCACGCTGGCTCATTTGGGGTAATGACTCCACTTACTGCTGAGATTCTGTCACTAATGTCCACCACAGGCATTCAGTTCCTGGCAGTGCCTAGTGTCCAGGTCATCGATGCCCATGGTGGGGCACACTCCCCACTAACTACTGAAGGTGCTGACACTCTGTGGATGCCCTGTATACTAATATCCCAGCCCTTTTTGTTTTTAATTTTGCTTTCTTGCTGACATGACAAAAATTGTAGTGACCAGCATTGAAAGTGAATAGAATCTTCCTTCTCCTCTAGAACCAGTGGCTCCCTGACAATACGTTCAGTCAGTGATTTCTCATCTAAATACTTGGCTGCCTGGACCCCATCAGTTCTTCACACAAGCCGCCTCTCTTATGAATCCTAGCTCCCAGAAGCCCTGATTCAAGCTGAAACTGATTCAAAATTTCCATGACCATGGTAGATAAGAACTTGAGTTTGAATCCTGGCTCCACACTTTCTATCTCTGAAGTTAGTTTCCTCATCTGTAAAATATGGACTTTATGAGGTTGTTTATAGAACAATAATTCTTATGTCACAGGGTTGTGTTAAAGGCAATGCATGCAGCTTACTTAACCTTGTGTTTAGAATACAGTTGATAAACGTTGGCTATTATAATAATTATTATTTTTTTCTTAAAGAAGAAGGAGCTGAGGTCAGGAAGGATGAGATGACTACTCCAAGGTTACACAACCAGTGAGTGGCCAAGCCACAACAAAGAAGGTAGCTCCAGGCATCTGACTCAGGGTTCGGCCCTCTTGAATAACACTGCCTTTCCATTGCTCTGCAGGTGAGCTTGGTAGGGTTTTTTTTTTTTTTTTTCTTCCTACTTATTTTCACTGTTAAGTTCCCAGCTGAAAGAACTTGGTGAATAAACTAAGTCAAAAGAAAAAGCCAGGAAAAATGAAGAACAACCAGACAGCAAATTCCAGTGATGCAGAGGTAATTGTCCATTCGTTGTTTGATGGTGGCCAGTGTCTTCAGGTTCCTATTTTAAGGAGGAAATTAGAAGTCAAAGCGTGGGTGATTGTTCCCTTAGTTAAAGAGGCTGAACTTAAGACCTACAAAGGGAAGGAGGTTTTGCCAAAGTGACACATCCAGAGCTGGGCAGTGCTGGAACTAGATCCCAAGTCTAATCCTTCTTTTCATTTGATCCCAATCTAGAAAATTTCCCCAAGGCTCCAGAGTCAGGCTTTAAGAAGGAACATATCTCTCCACATACCAGTCACGTGTAAGGTGGACCAGTAGCGCAACCCAGGCTCACCAGGCTGCCACAGACAGCCAGAGGGCAGCCATGAAGCCTTCCCTTTTATTCTTGCTGTTGAATCTTAAATGCTAAGGCCTTAAGAGAAAGAATATTTTCCAACAGACTAGTTTGATCCTCTACTAAAATGGGCAGCCACTTTTTTAGTGGGAATACTCTGTACTATCTATTATTGCATAATGAATTACTCTAAGACTTAATAGCTTAAAACAATAAACTTTCATTATCTAACTTTCTGTAGGTCAGGAGTTTGAGAGCAGCTTAGCATGGGGAGTTTTGGCTTGGATTCCTTTATGAAATTTCAATCAAGGTGTCAGTGGGTGCTGCAGTGATCTGAGGGCTTGATTGGGACTGGAGGCTCTGCTTCCAAGGTGGTACCTTCAGATGGTTGTGGGCAGGAGGCTGGTTCCTCAGCACAGGGAGGTGAAAAGCCAGGCACAACTGCTGATGTCCTCAGAGGGAGTTGTCAGGAGAGCCCAAAGAGGAAACTTTATGTTTCAGTCTCAGAAGTCCCACACTATCATTTCTGCCATATTCTAATCTTTAGGAGCAGTTACTATATTCAGCTTACTCTTAATGAAAGGAGAACAAAGCTCTATTTCTTAAGGGAAGAAGTACCAAAGAATTTGTGGACAACACATTAAAATCATCATATATTCTATCAGCCTGAGGACTGTTTGATAGTAATTATATTATTAGTTAACCCACAAAAGATAAAAAAAATTACTCATTTTCTTTTTCCAAATAATTTACATTTAAATATATGCTAATTATAAATGTTTGGGATAGCACTGACTAGAAGGCAGGGACTCAGATTCTATTTCACACCCTGCCTCTGACAGGCAACAAGTCTCGGACATGCTACTTCTCTTTCAGGACCTTAGTTTCCTTCTTTGTAAGATGAGCCCTCTGTCTTTTCAACAAATGGTCCTGGGAAAACTATATATCCACATGCAAAAGAATGATTTGGATTCTTACCTACCACTATATACAAAACTTAACTCAAAATGGTTAAAAAACTAAATGTAAGGCCTAAAATTATAAAACTCTTAGGAGAAAATGTAGGAGAAAAGCTTCATGGCACTGGATTTGGCAATGATTTCTTGGATATGATAATAAAGGCACAGGCAACAAGAAAAAAATAGACAAATTGGATTTAATAAAAATGTTTTGAAATTATGCATCAAAAGATAACATCAACCATGTAAATGTCTACTCACAGAATGGGAGAAAATATTTGCAAATCATATGAGAAGTATCCGATAAAGAATTAATATCCAGAATACTTAGAGAACTCTTGAAACTCAGCCACAAAAAACAAGCCAATTAAACAATGGGCAAAGGACTTGAATAGGTATTTCTCTAAAAAAGAGCATACACAGGGGCAATGAGCACATGAAAAGATGCTCAACATAATAAAACATTGGGAAAATGCAGATCAAAACCACCATGAGTTACCATCTCACATTCATTAGAGGAGCTACTATTAAAAAAACACAGAAAAAAACTGGAAATGATGTGTTGGCCAGATTGTGGAGAAATTGGAGCCCTTATGTAATGTCAGAGAGTATGTAAAATGGTACACATTTCCACATATGTGGAAAATAGTAGTTCCTAAAAAAATTAAAAATAGAAGTACCATATGATCCAGTATTTCCACTTCTGAATATGTACCCAAAGAACTAAAAGTGGGGTCTTAAAGAGATACATGTACACGCATGTCCATAGGCACATTGTTTGCAACAGCAATGCAACTGTTCATAGATGAATGGGCAAGGAAATTATGGTGCATACATGCGGCAGAATAGTATTCAGCTTTAAAAACGAAGGAGATTCTGACATGGACTACAACATGGATATATCTTGAGGACATTATGGTATGTGAAACAAGCCAGTCATTAAAAAGGGAAATACTGTAAGATTCCACTTGTTTAAGGTACTTAGTCAAAATCATAGCAACCGGAAGTATCATAGAATGATGGCTTCCAAAGCCTGGGCTTAGTAGGGAATGGGGAATTACTGTTTAATGGGTATAGCGTTTCAGTTTTACAAGATGAAAAAGAGTTACAGAGATGGATGATGGCGATGGTTATACAACATCATGAAGCTATGTAATACCACTGAACCATGCATATAAAAATAGTTAAGATGAAAAATTATATGTGATTTTACCACAAAACAATTGTGAAGAAAAGCAAAAAAAAAAAAGAAATGAGGTGCTTGGGCAGAAAGATTTGTAAAATGTCTCCCTGGCTCTATTATTCTCTTCTCCAATATTGTCTATTAGAGCTTAGAGTCCTTGTATGACAATCTCTCTGTGTGCTCCACCTATCTATCTGTGTGTGTATACACACATGTGGGTGTTTAACATTCGTTTGTATGTGTCTCCAAATTTCAAAAGCCTATTTAAATAAATCCTTCATGACCCTTTAGTCTTTGGAGGGAAGGTGAGGCTGTTTATATTACAAGAACATATTTTATTTGCCCACAGCAGCCGAGCACAGCATGTTATTACTATAAATGGGGCATGATGGTGTTTTGTTATGAAACGCCTTTTGATGCAGGACAGACACAGTCCAGTGACTTCCAAATATATTTCAGTCTACTGTAAAAAATAAAATGACAGATCTTCTCATGGCCACAGGGGTCTCGGAACACATTTCCAGGAATTTGAGGCCATTTACTAAATCCAAACAGAGAAATATTATTTTAATGGTTATAGATGTGTCCACTCAGCTTTGAACAAGGCTTTCCTCCCCTTACTCCTAGCCTTCCTGTCTGGAGCCCAGCATGAATCAGTCAGCCTGAGGAACAAAAGAAGTGACATACCTGAGGGTCTTTTTCAAGACAGGACACCAACCATTGAGTTACTCCACAGACTACCCTGACTATGCCTTAACCCACCATTCCACGTCTGAAATACTCATTAATTAGGTGTTTGTTTTCCCTCAAAGACTACTCACTTTTAGAACAAAATTTTTAAGAGGAAAATATCTTCTTTTTCTTTCTATGTGGTAATACTCTCAGTTTGGGAATTGAAGAAACTGAGAGTATTGCTAAGAGCTTTCATAGTCTCCAGGTCCTCCCACTGTGGATACATCTCCCAGAGAATGGCTCAGACAGGTCCAGAAGGGGTGTTTCTAAAAGTACTGGTGGTAGTGGTGGCTGCATAGTTGTGGGAATTGGAGTTCGTCAGCTGCCTATCTGCGGGGAGCAGACAAGTATAATGTGGCTGAGGCATGCTATGGGGAGGATGCGATGATCGGAAGCATATCAGTTATCTATTGCTGTATAACAAATTACTCCAAATTCAAATTTTACAACAGTAAACATTTATTATATTACAGTCTTTATGGGCCAGGAGCCAGCACAGCTTAGCTGGGTCCTTTAGCTCAGGGTCGTTCCCAATACTGCAATCAAGTGTTGGCAAGAGCTACTGTCATCTCAAGTCTCAACTAGGCTGGACGAGGATTTGCTTCCAAGCTCACCCACGAGGCTGTTGGCAGGATTCAGTTCCTCACTACTATTGTACTAAGGGCCTTCCTTCCTCACTAGCTGTTAGCTGAAGGCCTCTCTCCAGTCTTTGCTATTAGGCTCTCCATAGAGCAGATCTCAAAAATTTAACTGACTTACACCAAAGCAAGAGCAGGGGAGAGAGTGAGGGCAGAAGACAGAGAGAGAGACTTTCTGTAATTTAATCTCAAAAGTGGCATGCTATCACTTCTGCTATATTGTGTTCATTAGGAGTAAATCACTAGGTGTAGCCAACAGTCAAGGTAAGGTGTTTGCACAAGGGCATGAATAGCAAGAGGCTGCGTCCTTGGGTGTCATGATAGGAGCTGCCTACCACAAGAAACAACAAATCAAAGGGCCAGAAGCATGACATGCAATACTTAACAGAAAAAGGCAAGAGTTAGAAAGGAGTCATCAGCAGAATGCCAAATCTATAGGAATAGTGCTGTGTGTGCTAAAAGGATACAAACAACTTACTTGTATGTAACAATCGCATTGTAAATTTCAGCTAGGCATGGAGAGTTGGGGGAAAATGAGAATAAAGAGCATATAACTCCAGAGTGGGACCTTGTACACATAGAATAAAATCCTTTGCTACAAACTCAGGAGCAAGTTTAACTCCCTGAATCTGATGTTCAAAAGAAAGGAAAACTAAAGTAACACATACTCTGGGTCTCCGAAGAATTCAAGCTCCATGGAAGGCTCTCACCAAGATCCATGTCTGAGGGAGCTTCTACCTAAATGTCCTACTGGATTAGAGTCTCCTCAAGGCTCAGAGACTTTTGCCAATTAAAAGTAACATCTGTGTTAGTGTGACACACCTTGGGGTCTATAAGGTAACTCTAAAAATTCAATGCACATAAAATGCACCCATTAGGTTGGCAACTTGCCTAGGACTGAAGAGGTTCCTCAAACTGGGACTTTCCGTACTAAAACTTGGATAAGTTGGTTGCCTTATTACCCAGGGAGTTTGTGAAAAATGCAAATGAAAGCACTTTTAACAGATATTCTGATTCAGTGTGCAGTCTCCTGAGAGAGAATAGTAAGGTCTAGATTTTAAGCAGCTCTGGAAGTTCTTCTACATATAGTAGAACTTTTGTAAGTTGACCACCCATGGGACTATAACAAATTGATCAACATGCAAAAGTGGTCAACATCAGGAACAAGGCCTACTGTGCTGATATGTACATGTGATGCTTGTCTGGTCTATGAAAATTAGGCAGCTTAAGGACATGGTCAATGCAGGGAAGTGGTCAACTATAAGGTTCTACTGTACATAGTCCATGGACCACCATAAAAAAAAAAACAAAACTCTACTGTTGAAGGATAGTTTGGAAAGCTACTGCTGGAAGCATTAAAGGTAACAGCCATTCTTAGGTTTGTAATCACAGATCTCATGCAGCCACCTGATATAGTATCACCATTACCTGTTGATAATCCTCAGGCTCTAGTTCACAGTTCACTGATTCTAGAATTTGTCATCCACATAAGACAGACCTCAAGATCCGGGAGGCAAAGTTCAGGAGAGGGTCAGGACAAGAGTTTGGGGAGGAAGGTTTTTCCTGACTGGCTGTTGCAAGAAACCACACCCCATAGATGGATTAACCATCTACAAAAAATCTCACGGAAGTCACCCACTCCACACCATGGCCTGAAGAATGTGCTAAGAAGATTAAAGTGAGAACCTCTAGGTCTCCAGGAAACAGCTGCCTAAAATGTAATCTCTATAAAATGTTTTTCATTTTTAGAAAATATGAAAGGTTACACAAGTGTATTAACAAGAGAAAACAGTGGTGAAGTAATGGCAAATGACTCTCAGCTCTAACTGGGGAGGAGTTGGGGGGGTCATGATGTCAAAGGCAAAGCATCTTGAATGACTGCAGGTGTGTTAGGAGATCTATCCCCATGAGCAAGAGTGCATTGGACCACAAAAGTCTGTCAAATACTTTAGAACAAGTACTTGCTCTATTTTCATATTCATGGAGTAGCCTTTTGATTTCCCCTGATGTTTTTGTTTTCCAAATATAGATTGCATAATGTCTGTGGGAGAGGTACTGTGCTCTCACTGTTTATTGTTATTTGTAGTCTGGTCTTAATTTTTCTGATGGATTTTAAGTCTTAATAAGGGTAAATTCTAAGTACAAGAAGACTAAGCAAACAAAGTCATATATTGGTGGTGTCAGAGAAAGGAGGAATCTCTAATAAATAAGAGCTATTATGGGCTGGGCATAGTGCCATACACCTGTAATTCTAGCACTCTGGGAGGCCAACATGGAAGGATCACTTGAGCTTAGTAGTTCAAGGCCAGCCTGAATAAGAGCAAGACCTTGTCTCTATTAAAAATACAAAAACTAGCTGGGTGTGGTGGGTGCCTATAGTCCCAGCTACTTGGGAGGCTGAGGCAGGAGGATCACTTGAGACTTGAGCTCAGGGTTTTGAGGTTGCAGTGAGCTATGATGACACTACTGCACTCTACCCAGGGTAACAGAGTGAGATTCTGTCTGGAAAAAAAAAAAAAAAAAGAAAGAAAGAAAGAAAAGAAAAAGAGTTGTCATAATTTTAGATTTCTCCTGAATCTCACCCCAAGACAAACATCCAAGTATAGTACAATTAATTTATTGGGTAGATGATCCCAGGAAATACATGTAGAAGCATGAAGAGTAACTCAGAGAGGGGAGGGAAGCTGATAAAAGGTACCTATCAAGTCAGTTACTATTGAGTGCAACTGGCATTAGAGCCTGCTGGAGAACTCTGGAAGACACTAGAGATTGTATGCTCTCCACACTATAGAAAATGCTTCAGAATTATTCCAAACAAGGGGTGTTTACTCATTAACTCTCCATCTGTCATTGTTTGAGGGTTGCTTTGTCGGAGAATAATTATGTCTCAGACACTCCCAATCTGTCCTATATGAGAACTAACTATGACTATGTAGTCACAAATGTCCATAAACAGCCTTGAGACTGTAGAGACAAATTCCAGGAGGATGTGTGTGGGCCAGCAGCAGCATCTGCCACCCTAGCTTAAGTTTGCTGCATGCATACAGGGTTATAGGCAACAGACTGAATGTATACCATTTTATTTAATATCTGATTAATATTCTTTATTTTCCAGATAAATAGATGCAAAGTGAAAAGTGACTTGCATATGATCTCCTAATCAGCTAATGGTGTAGCTGAGATTTGAACCTAGAGAGTTGGTTGTTAAAATCCAAGCTTTGGCCCCTACATTCCATTGACTCCTAGAAGAGTTTATGTCTAGTTGAGGGGATAGAAATAGATTTCAAGATGTGGGCACAGAAACCAGCTGCTTCATGAAGTGTGAACCAGATCTCAATTTGGGATTCAGTGCCCATATGGAAGTGCAGATACACAATGGGGCTCAAGAACCATCAAGCGTCCTGTTTGGCTGCCATATATGTCACAGGTGGTTGAGGATAAACAATGTTGGGTAGGATTTTAAAGGAACTCACACACAGTACACTGGGCATTAAGGAACTACTGAGGAATATTGAGGGGTTTTGAGCAAAGGAATGATAGCAGGTGGTTGTGAATAACATGAAAGAGTGTTAATGGTCTACAACTAGTAATAGAATATCATTAAGTAAAAAGGAATGAGTTGGCTGCATCTGTCAAAGAAGAGGGAAAGAGGAGAAAGCAAGTAGAAGGTATGACAACAATTCAGGAGCTGGAGGAAATTTCTCAGGGCTCAAGAGTCAGTGTAGCATGGCAGAAAAAGTGAGAGGAGCCACTTCCAGACCAGTCATGGGCATGGAGTGCCCACGAACCCTCCTCCCAGATATTGAGATCATTGACAGTACAATAGAGAAAAAGACCAGAATGGCTCACTTGGCCATGGGTCTGGCTGGACTTTCAAGTTCCCCTTCAGTGTTTGGTCCTGAGCTTTGCTATTGTAGAGACAGAGACAGTTTAATCTGTTCACCCAGCATAGATGAGACTCTAAGTTAAACTGGTGTAATTCCTTTCACTGAGGAGAAAAAGATAGATCAGCAAATGGTATTTTGATGGATCTAGTCACAAAGACATTCATATAGCTGATAAGCCTGAAATACATTGATTGGCTAGTTGGTGCATTCTTTTTGGAAAGAGACCCTTCTTCCTCTCCTTTTGCTGGCAGCTCTTTCTGTTCTGGAGCCCTAAATGGAGTCTTAACCTACTCCAAGGTTCTCTCTTATCTGCTCTCTGGACATTTAATTGAAATTCTCAACTCCATTCTTTTTGCAGATGACTTTCAAATTTCACTATCTCTAGAACTCATCTTTTTCCTCGAATATAATTTCCAACTGCCAATAAGACGTTACTACCAAGATACGTGTATTCCAATAGCATCTCAGACATGACCAAAATTGAGCCTGTCATATTCTTCCACAAACAAGTTTATTTTTCTAACTTCCCAATTTATTCATAATCTCATAATTCCTCAATTTTCCAGGACTCAATACTTGCAATTGTCTTTGATGCCTTCTTGTCAACTATCCACTCTGTCTAAAGTCTGTCAAAACCCTCTTGACTCTACCACCGCAGTGTCTCCTACTACTGGGAACCCCTCTGTCTTCACACTCATATAGTATCAAAAGGTAAAATTACAACAAATTTAGTTTATTGGTCTAACTTGATTTTATTTTTAATTGTAGCACAGGGCAATACCTCATTCTATAAAATAGAACAGGTGTTCCTATGAGCTGAGCAGAAGGAGTGAACTTTGTGAACAGAAAAGAGCCAGAGAAAGCAGAAATGGAACAAAATGTGGCTGGGTGGTTTCAAAGTCACTTTCCTTAAAGGTTAAAACAGAGGGGACCTTTTTTTTTAAAAAAAAGTACACTGGCTCAGGTAAAAGGGGCTCTTTATGACTGGGTACCATAAACTTCCTGTTCTCTGGGAAACTGGCCCATTGAAGAGTTCAGTTTGATTACATGGCACTTAGCATGAGTTTGGTTGATCTTCTGGGCCCAGTGCAGGAGGCTAATCCAAAACAATGGCTTCCTATGAATTTTGTTTGACAATAACATGGTATAGCAAAGCCTGCTGTAGTATAGCATAGTGTAGTATAGTATAGTTTGGGTTTTCATTGCCTGTTGCTTAGCTTTTGACCTGGAATATACCTCAGAATATTTTGGTATATCTATTTGTAGTTTCCTTATAGAATAATAGCGAAAAGCAATATTAGGTGCAGGCATTGTGTCAAGTGCTTTACATGTACTATGTCCTTTAAATTCTTCACAAACCCCACTGCAATCCATGCAATTATTAGCTGTATTTTATAGATGAGAAAACTGAGGTACTGAGAAGTTAAGTAGACTTTCCCATAATAACCTTGTCAGTGGCAGGAGTTGAATTTAAGCCCAGGCCTCTGCCTCTCCTCATAACCAAATGCCACATTGAACCTCTTATCATTTTTCCTGAACCATAACCCCCTGGGGTGAGGGTGGCTGTCTGTGCTTGTGTAACCCCAACACAGTGCCTTATGGTAGAAGCTTGAAGGAATGGCAGTTGTGCTTGATAGTTGAATCCAGGGCAAACTGAAGCTGGGTATCATCTGGTCTTGCAGCTTCTGTAGAGGGGAGCCTGCCTCTAATCCAGCTGGATGATAAACGTTAATCCAACCTGAGCATTGAGACAGGTCCCAACTAAACCAGCAATGACCCAAGAGAAGTCCGGCTGCAGCTACATGAAATCAGACATTGGGCTGAAAACTGTGAGCTACACTCTGCCCCTCTCTTCAGTCCTGTTTTTGATGGGCTTGTTGTTGTTGTTGTTGCATACCTAGAAATCCACTTGCTCCTTCACTAACAGAAGTAGAATCGGAGACTTAAAAACACAGAGCATGTTGTAAGAGAGTATTTGTAAAAGCGGGTGGGGCTGAGGGGTTCTCTGGGAGGCATGAGAACATTGCTTTTTGGCTGAATGAGCTTACAAACCACTTCTTGAAGGTGAGCAGTGCTATTTCATGCCTTTACCATTGGCATTTTCTCTCTGAAAAATTGACTAGCCAAGAAAGCAGTCAGTGGTGGGGGTAGGAAGAGTCCTTGAACTAATCCTTGAGATTGATGCAGAAACATGGCTGTTTATGGTTCAGACTGGGGAGATCAAGAGGAAACCTGACTGCTCTGTTTGGAGAGGGTGGCACCATTCTGAGCACTCACGTTCTCTGCTAATAAGCACTTAATGAAGGAGATAAATGGATTTGGAGCTGAGGATGGGAGGGGGTGTCTGAGAAAGAGCACATTATGTGAGTCCTCCCTCCAAGCCCCTTCCCTGAAATGTTCACGGATGCAGAGCATGAGTCTAGCAGGTGGGTGGGATAGAGGAACACTCTTCACCTTTTTGGATGAATTAAGCTTCAGAGATCTGGTCTAGCAACAAGAGACATGAAGAGAAGCAGACCTCGTTAGCTGCTTCCCTGCCAGGGGCTCAAGGTACTGTGATAGGATCATCAGATGACGGTTTGGCCACCACGTTAACAGCAAGACAAGAAATAATTAATTTCTGCAAAGAAGGAACATGAATAGTCATTCTACAGGGGTATTGGTGGGAATGTAGATTAGTACTTATTATGGAAAACAGTATGAAGTTTCCTCTAAAAATTAAAAATAGAAATATAATATGATCCAGCAATTCCACTACTGGGTATATATCCACAGGAAATGAGGTTATTATGTCAAAGACCTGCATTCCCATGTTCATTGCAGAAATATTCACAATAGCCAATAATGGAATCAACCTACGTGTCCATCAGTGCATGAGCAGGTAAAGGCCATGTGGTACGCATGCAGATGGAATACTATTCAGCTTTAAAAAAGAAGAAAATCCTGTTATTTGCCACAACATGGATGAATCTGGAGGACATTATGTTAAGTGAAATAAGCCAGACACAGAAAGATAAATACCTCATGATCTCATTTATATGTGGAATCTAGAAAAGACAAACTTGTAGAAGCACAAAGGAGAATGATGGTTTCCAGGGACTGGCTAGGGGTGGGGGAGAATAGTGGGATCGGGGAGATGTTGGTCAAAGCATAAAACGTTCAATTAGACAAGAGGAATAAGTTCAAGAGATTTAATATACAGCATGGTGACTATATTTAATAGCAAGTATATTATATTTTTGAAAATTACTAAAAGTAGATTTTAAAAGTATTCTCATCACAAAAAAATGAGAAGCATGTGAGGTAATATGCATATTAATTAGCTTGATTTTGTTATGGCACAATGTGTACCATATAAAAATATAAAAATATCATGCCATATGCCATACATACATACGTATAATTTTCATTTGTCAATTAAAACTAAATAAACAAAAATCTAAAAAATTAAAAAATAAGGGACAAGTGGCAATATTTTGCAAACCTAAGATACAAAAGTAAATACATGAGAAAATTTAGGAAAATTCTACCAGTCTTTTTTTTCACATAATAACATTGCTTCCTTATATATTTTTAAATCCAAACAGAATCTTTTCTGAGAAAGTATAAGCTTGGGGAAATGCAGTTCCAGGCAGTCTTTGGTGTTAAGATTTTAACTAAATCATTTACTAATGGTGTTATGTTATGAAACATGCCCTCCCCACAGAGAACAGGCCAAAGAATCACTATGAGTGTTTAATTATGAATAATGTGATTCTGAAAAAGGATATATTTAGCTAGATTTCCCTTCAAGGAAACCCAGGCATTCTCAGAGCCCCTAGAGGAGCCTTGTGCTTTTGATAACATCACTGTTTGGCTGATTATAAAACCATCAAATAAGTAAATGCATAGCTTCAATTTATATTTTATCAGATAGAAGTGGCTCCCTAGTTCTAGCAAATTCCCTCTTCCAACACCTCTATAGATAGAGTGCGTGTCCTCTCTGCTTTGTTGCTCCTGTCCATACACCCTGCTGTTTGGCTGTCTTTCCTGCTAATAGCTCTAGTTTTGATCATCTACCTGTGTTACCCTCCTTTTCCTATAACCTTCCTCTGGGATCAACAACTTTTCCCCATCCCCTGATGTAGCATTCTTCTGCATTTTCATAAAAGATGTCCGTGTTCTCCTTCACTCCCAACTCTTTCCTGTTCTTATGTCTTCTGAGTTCTCATACTTCTGTATTTTGGACCACACAGCTCTTTCTACTCGGACTTATCTCAGACAACTACACCGTAACTTGCCCCACCAGACGTTCTCCTCTTTCTTCCCTCAACTCTTCTCCCACCCTGCTCCTGTCACTCCCACCCTTCGACATCTCAGCTCAGTGAATGAAGTCTGTCATGGAAATTAAACTTTAAAAATCCTCCTATATTCCTCAATCATTTTCACTCTCAAATCTACTTCCTAACTTCTTTTCCTCTTTTTCTTAGCCTTGTTTTTATCTCTTGGTGGATTATGGCAATCGCCTCTTAACATGTTCCCTTTATTTTCTGCACTGCCTCTAAAGTAGACACTGTGAAACAAGATGCTCGGTGGAACTCTCTTGGGGTCTCACAACCATCCCCGTAACCATCAGCACTCCAGCCCCACTCCAGCCCCCTGCCTGAGCCGATTCTGTACATAGAAGACAAAGGAGGAACACAGGGGAAAATCATCAGGTGGGTGTCTTTCAGGCCAAGTGAGGGCCAACCAAGATAATCAGTCTCTGAGACTGAATGGTCCAGGAAACCCAGCCCCTCATTAGAGGTTTGCTGCCACAGCACACTTGATGTCCTTGATCAACTTCTCTGCATGCGTCTCCCCCACCTCTCATCATCCACAGCAGGAAAAAAGACAACTGGAAAGAGAAGGAGAGCATTCACATTCTCTCCTTTTGTCTTGGCATGGAAACATGAGATTTCCTTGGGCCAAATGGACACCACATGATAGAGCTGGGTTTATGCTGTTGTTAGTCTGTCTTTCCTGCTCTCTACTTGAGTACCTAGCAACAATATGTTGTGACACCATAAGGCAGAGAAAAATGCTTTCAGAAAAAGTTAAGCTGGAACTTGGTCTCTTCAAGTCAGGCAACTGACATGAATCCCCTTTCCCAAGAGATAGCATGTGGAGACCTCGTCCACCATCAGCCATGTGAGCAGAATGACAGAAGCAGCCTTGGAAATAAGACTCTGACGAAAGCTACTTCAGTAAGATACATTCGTTCTTCCTGTCTTGTCTTTCCAACACCTTACATGAGCCAGAGACTTGGAGAGGGGAGGGAAAAGGTTGCATTGGGGTGCCATTCCTCAATTCCCAAACATGGAAAGGGAAGAAGATAAGAGCTAAAACACTCCACTCCCACCCCTACACTTATTTTCTGGTCCTTCTAATCACAAACAGGGAAGAAAAAAACCTTAAATGGAATTTGAGATTATAAAATTAAATCGGATCATTTCTAATTTCTTAAAATGGCCAAACATTAACCACTAGGAACCTGTGTCCAAGATGCTATTACAAGGTCAGAAAGGTAAGATTGAGGGCAGTGGCTGGGGGGGCAACCTGAAAGTGACTTAATGGTTTCAGCCACTGAGCACAGAGTGCTCTATAAATTATCTCAGTGTACAGACCCTCTCACCCTTCTGTCTCTTTGCAAACAGTTTCTTCTACCAGGAGAACCCTTCTCCCACCTAATCTAGAAAGGAAATTACATGAAGTATTTAAGCACCACATCTTTTATAAAGCTTTTCCTCACTCTCATAGGCAGAATTATTTATTTCTTTTACCACACTCCTCTGGCATATATAATATAATTCAATTATCTTACTGAGTTATCTCTCAAGACTCTACTTGTATGTCTGTCTTCATACTAGACAATAAGTTCTTTGAAGATATCACTGTCTTTTCCCTTTAACCCCACTCTTGGGGGGGAGGGGGTTGAAGAGTGTGGGTGAAGAACTAATCTAGACTTTGGGCCAAGAATTTGCTTCCAAGGGACTGCCTTAAGTCTATGTTGCTATAGCATTTGGAAAAAATTTGATTTTATCTATTAGGATTCTTTCTATTTGATACATTTTCCTCTCAAATTCTAACTGACCAATTAGACCAATTAGCTGACCCTCCTATTTCAGCTAATTCTAAAAGCTCTGAACTAACCCTGATGAGTCCTGGTAAACCCTCCTTAGCCTACCATAGTGAAATTATCTGTGGGATGTCACTACCTCTGCGTCTCTGACTAGGTCTGAGGATAGAATGCCTAAAACACATACATTGCATGCTACATTTAGTTGTCTCTGAGTATAAATCCAGTTTCATGTGGATTACAAACTTCTAGACTGCAGGCTTATCTTGCTCCAGAGTCCAGAGAGCAGAACACATTTAATTCTGTAAATGGCTTCTGGAAGCCTTCCCTGGGCCATATTGTAGGTAGCAGGTATTGTAGGAGACATTCATGGCCTCTGCTCTTAAGGACCAGAGGCTGGTCCTTCTGTGTGGTGGAAGGTTGCCCTCCTTGGCATTGAGGGAATCTGCAGAGAGGGCTATAGAGTGGTGAGTGAGGACAGAGAGGGGACGGGCAAGCTTCCCTGCCATTCCAGATAATACAAGTCTCATCCAAATGATCCTTACAACCCTTGTGGTTTCTAGCCCTGGAGACCCTTTTCAGCTGTCATGCATGGTTTTGACTACATAGCAGCTGCCACATGAATGTGAAATAGTAGACAGAGATGGGTCTTAGAGTCAGAAATGATAGAATTCAAATTCAATTTGGCCTAAATAGAACTGGTAGATTTAGTCCCATATTTTGTGCATTAAATTTTGCTAGGTTGCTCGCCTTCTACAGTCCTGATATAAATACAGAAGGTTGTTGGGATCAGGGCATAACGTTTCAGATTATTTCCTTGGATTCCCAGTCCCTAGTAGGCCGCTGCCTCAGTGCAGATGTGTCTAACAGGCGTGCACACACACAGCACACAGAGGAAGCTCGCCTCTGAAGGGCCCTTTCTCTCTCCACTTCTCAACTAAATCCTCCCACTTCCCCCCAGATCATTCCTTCACCATCACCATTTCTCAAACATAATACTAAGTTGCAATGATAGTGTTTATTTTGTTGCCATAAATGAGATATTTCATGTCCCCGAGGTCTTCATCTCACTAATTAATGTATGTTTCTGGAATTCTAAATATAAGTCTCTGCCTTTGTATTTCTTTCGTCTTGGAAATAGACAAATGTATGTCTATAAACAGAGAGAGTACATGTGTGTATATCATAAGTATGTGTGTGTGTACCATGTGCATATGTGTGTATAGGCACATACATCGAAGAGGAAGAACATTTTTTTCTTCTATTTCTTTATCTCCCTTTGTTTCTAGGACAGCTTGCTTCTGCCCTCTCCCCTTGACTTTCACACCCTCCCCTTTCTTTCACTCTGGCTTCTAACCTTTTCCTCCCTCTCTCACCTCCCACCTACACACATTTTTTCAACCCAGTTTTATCTGGATTCTCTCAAGGAGTTGCACTGTAATACTCTGAGTGCAAAGAGCCAGCCTGCAGGCTAAACTCTGATGTGTCATTTAGTTACTAAGGACATAAATCTACCTCCTTAGCTCTCCCTTAAGGATTATTTAAATTGGTCAGATTGAGAATTCATCTATTTCTTTCAAGCCCAGCCCATGAATAGCTGTTAACACAACAGAGAGTGTAAGGCATTAGGCGTGTACCTGCAAGTACTTTGCAGTTCTTCATTCCCTTCCCTCTGGGAGAGCTTTCCAGTAGACAGGGGTGGAGGGGAGGGCGCAGCGTCTAAGTGGGCTGATTTATCTGGAAAAGCACTCCTCTCTATCTTTGCCATTTTAATAAAGCTTAGCTGGGGAGGGATTTGGCATCCTTCAGGATCAGGCCCGTTAAAACAATTGAGGAGTGTGTAAAACACAGCTCAAGCCCTGCGTCCCAGTCTCCAAACTGACGTCACCTCATAAATCCTCAGGCACAGCCTGGACCCATCAGCAGGCTGCTTTGTCAACAGATTAATTATTTGTTCAGACAGGGGTCAGGTGGAGGGTCTTTGAAAGATTCCTTCAGTGTTTTGCCCCACCCCCTCCTTACCCGGTGAAAAGTGGAATTCCCTGCACAGCCACGCTGTAGAAAGGGATGCCATGTGCGGACAGGCCAGTGTCCTGAGTCAGAGGGCAAGGGGGGCATCTTTTGACCCAAGCTGCCCAATTTGAAGAGGCGGGACTAAGGGTCAGGGCAGAGCTGTGCTTTGTTCTCCTTACCTTACGGTTTCTGATCTGTCCTGAGGGCAGTCTGCAGTCAGGTTGGAAATGAAATAAATTGAGAAAGGTATAGGGGTAGGGGAAGTCAGCTGACAGAGGGACAGCCAGGAAGTGTGTGCAATCCAAGGGGGTCATGCAAGCTCTCAGAGGTCTCCTGTCAGCCACAGAGCACAGGTTTCTTTCCAGGAAGTGCTGGGGGTTTGCACATCCACCACCTGGACAGTGCTCTGAGGAATCGCTTAACACACTCAAGCAAGCGCAGCAATCACTTAACAGAAAGCAGAAAAGGGGAGAAAAGGCTGAGTGCAGCAGCTGTCAAGCGCATGAGGAATTCCAGAAGGAAGATGGCAAAGGCTGTTGTACTCTCAGGACAGGATAACGGGAAATGAAGTTTTTTTCATTTTATTTTTGAGAAAGAGGGAGGGGATTAAACTAGAGTTGGCCAGAAAGTTACTCAAATTTTGTTCACACATTTTAGGAGATTTGTAAGTAGTGGTTCGTTGGTAAATGTTTTTAATAACTGTCTGTTGGGGGCTAGAGGAGCTACAAATATTACTTATCATCTATTACTTTCTGTGTATAAATTCTCTCACAATCCTGATTTCAAATTCCAATATAAGGTCACTGAATGTGGAACTAGGAAGAGACGGGAATAATGAGCTCTTCTCAGCTGGTGCAAGCCGATTCCAGCTTGCCTCACATTGTAATAAATACACTCAAAAGATTCCTAAGGAAGGCTACAAGAGGCTGCATGATCTAGCTAAAGAGATTAAAACTCAGTTCTAGCTTTAAATCTTCCCTGCCATCCAATCCCTGCTGTCTATTTACAAATTGTGTACTTTTCTCTCTACATGTTTCAGTAAATAGTTAAAATATGAAACATTGTAAAGAAGCCTTTCAATCCCTGGCAACTATGAATGTATAAGATTCTGTAGACTCCGTTCTCAGCACCATTTTTCTAATAGTTCTCCTCTTTGATAAGAGCATTGCATGGCATTGTCAGTGGCGGAAGAGAGGGATTTCAGAAGGCAACAGTGTGGTCCTTTCAGGGGGATTGAAAAGAGAAAGCCTAGCTCTCCTTCCAGGTAGAGGGCTTGACTGATGCAGCCTGATGGGAATCATAGAAAGTTCTGGAAGGCAGCTCCTTTTTGTAACCGTTGGCTCCTCTGCACGTCCAGAATAAACACAGATTGTCGGTGTTGGTTTCGGATGAATCCCCTGCGAGTGTGGCACAGCAAGCTGGGGCAGTGTGGGCCGCACCCTCCATGGGAGAAGCCCAGGGCAGGACTGCCATGCAAAGCCGCAGTTTGAGGGGGTAAAAGGGAGGGGGTCCTTGAAAGCCAGTTGCAGAGTCCTGTGGTTTGGCATTTATCCTGGGAGCCCTTGGGGCCTTCTGGGGGAAATCCAGGAAGAGAAGACACAGGGAGGGAGGGAGAAGGGAGGTGCTGCTTTGGGTGGGAAGGGGGGGGGCTGCTTCATGTGCCTGTCAGGGCCTAAATTGTTGGCTCTTTCCTGGAGTGTCTTTCCACAAGCAGAGAGGCGGGAGTGAACTGAGGTGTACTGGGCAAGGCACCATCACCACATGCTCCCAATCTCACAACAGACCATGAGTCAGATTTCCATCATCATGTCTCAGATGGTAAAACTGAGGCCCGTGCACATTGACCATAAAGGTAACCCCACCTCTCCTTGCACCCAAGGTCCTGCTCTCTCTTTGGTCTTATGCTCCTTTTTGATACTGACCAGCCGATTTAGTCCAACACCTACTTGTCTGACTTTTCTTTGTTTCAATCTCTCTTATGAATAAGCCCTTTGATGGTTGGATAGCTAACCTGGCCGAGTGTGGTGGCCTCCTGTGACAATTCCAAGGGAAGGGGTTCTTGGTTTCCACCTTGTCCCTGGAGACTGGTTCAGCTCCTGCAGTCCAGCCCTAGGAATCTTAGCCATGTGGGCACAGGCCAGGCATCAGCGCAACCTGCCTGTTGGAAGATAGTTAACAACATCGCTGATTTCTATCTTGGGATATCAGCAGTCCATGTTAAATTGAGTGTGTCCTCACTAGCAAGCTGCCACTGGTCAGCTGCTCAGTCACAAGTCCAGACGTGTCTATCTGTCCATCAGTCCTTGTGGCCACAGTGCCCTTTAAGCTCTCTCTGCACAAACATGAAACTCAATGTGAACTCCTCACAAGGGCACTGGGCCCTTGGCTCTCATTCAGAATAAACAAGCAAGTCTCTAGACACTGAAACCCTGCCCAGAGTGAGATCCATCCAGCACGGCCACCTGCTGCCTCCCCCCTGCACCCTTGTGTGCTCTGGGTCCTCCCCTCAGCCATCTTGTTCTTCTCTGTACAAAAGTAAAATGCTAAAATTTCTAACTGCTTTCTTGTAAGAACTTAGGTTAAATTTTTATGGTTTAGATGAAGTATTCAGATTTCCATGTTGATATGGATGGTGGTTTTGCTGGCTAGGAAGTTTTCTGTTATAGGAGCAGGTTTTTTTCATTGTTTTCCCAAACAGAAATATCTATGCATGGACTTCTGGAGTGAATGAAAGCTGCTAACAATTCCCGGTAAAAGTGATGATAGCAGGTAACATTTACTGAGCACCTACAATGTGCTGACCAATATATATTAAGTACTTTATAAAGAATAAGTCTGTGGGCAGTGACTGTAGCTCAAAGGAGTAGGGCGCCGGCCCCATATGCCGGAGGTGGCAGGTTCAAACCCAGCCCCAGCCAAAAACTGCAAAAGAAAGAAAGCAAAGAAAGAAAAGAAAGGAAAGAAAGGAAAGGAAAGAGTCTGTGAGCATCACAAAAACTCCAGGAAGAAGAGCCTATTATTATCTCCATTTTTATATGAAGAAAATTTTTATATGAGATGCAGATGAGTGTTCAAACTTAAGTTTTCAAAACCAGTAAACCATAAATGGAGTGCCGCAATGTATGTTTTTGATAACTCTGTTATAAGATGAATGTAAGTGTATAAATATTAAGCTGAACCATGTTAAATAGCCATTTTGCAGGCCAGAAACCATCTGATAATTGTCAATTTCAGTAAGATTCAACCTAAAAAGCCACACCCCAAATGCCCTGAATGTGGTCACCAGACCTTCCCTAGCACAGGCTCTCGGGCTATCAATGTTTTCTGAGCATAAGAGTGAGTGAGTGTGGGAGTGAGAAAGAGGGATACAAATCATCAGAAGCAAAGTCAGGGTTCAATTTTAGGGGGAATAAGCCTGGAGCAGGAACTGCAGTGTGTGTTATGTGTGTGTACACATGTGTGCATCCGTGTGTGTGTGCATATGTGCCGGGACCTGACCCATTGGTGGGTGCAGTGCAAACCTATTGAGAAAGCCTGTCCCTGTTTTCTCCCCTGGGCAATCGTGTACCACGCACATGTTCTTCCCATATCTCTCATTGCTGCCTCAGCATCCTGCCTTCAAAGGAAATGACAGAACAGAAGTTCCTTGGAAGAAAGTGTTACAGTGTTAATGAACTCCCATAACACCTTTCTAATTCAAATGATCTAGGTGAAGACAATGTTGGTTTCCATTCAGTGGGAATCGACCTGAGAATCATCCTATGTCCGAGCCCCTGGAATCAGTCTATCCTGGTATCTCACTTTACCTTCCTTTCTCATCTTGTCATCTATTAGGATCAAAACAGCATAAACCTGGTTCTCCTTTGTAATCTCCACAGGGCGGGGCGGGGGGGGGGAGAAGTGCAGAAGAGTCTGAGGGAGAAGGACTGATGCTGTGGGGTGGGGACTGGGCTGTCTGGGAGGAAAGCACACAGGGAAGGGGATGTTCAGGGCACCCAGAGCAAGGACACCAAACCCTAAGACCCAGAAGACAGGAAGCCCAAGCTTATAGCTCCATTTCTCCTCCCTGGGGAGTTTTCAGACATGATTCAGGAGAAAAAGATGAATAAAGTTAGTACAAAGAAGTGAAAAGAGGGTCCCACACCCAGGGGAACCATACAAAGGAAAGAAACATAGGGGAGACAGGAAGATGGACCTTCTGCTGGCCCCTGAGAAGCATGGCCACCACATGCTTTAATTTTTTTTGCACATTTTGTGGGTGTTTTTAATACATCCACAAATAAATGTACGTTCATTGATTGAAAATTATATACACTTAGTATCATGATAGTATATTATGTACATTGTGAGACAGACACAAAAACAAAAATTAAAAATAGACAATAAAGGTTACATCCTCAAGGAATCATCTTGTGGACTCTCTGCAGTAAACTCATGTCATTTTGGATTAGAATAGTGCTGTCAATAGAAAAAGAATGGAAATTGCACATGTAATTTACAATTTTCAAGTGGTCTTATTTTAAAAATGTAAGAAGAGATAGATGTCATTAGCTCTAATAATGCATTTTTACCTAACTCAATATATCCCAAGCAATATCATTTCAATAAATAATCAATAAAAAATTAATGAGATTTTTTATTTTACAACTACATTTCAAAATCCTGTGTGTATTGTACACTGACAACACATCTTCATTTGGATAAGCTGCATTTTTATTCTTAACAGCTACATGTGGCTAGTGGCTACTGTATCAAACAGTATGGGTTGAAAGATAATGATCCAAGGAGGAATGGGAGTCCTAGGGACATTAGAATTATTTGTGCAGTCAAGGCTGAGAACATTAGAATAAGGATGCTAACTCAGCTTGGACAACAGTGTGACTATAATCTTCCAGTTCTTTAATTAGGCGAGCTTTAAGTGTGTTACTCAGGTTGCAAAGCAACATGATCCCATTAAAAGGGAATTCTATGAGAATATGTGTAAGTATGAGCATAGCAAAAATGTGCGTGAACACATATCAACAGTGAATATGGGTCACTTTGAGGATACAGAATTGGAGGACACTGAGTAGTAGATTAAATTTTCTTTATGTGTATCTATGTAGTTTGAATTTTCAAAATGTGTATTCATTTATTTTAAAAATATTTGAAATGACTAATTTTTTCAAGCACATGTTTTGTTTTGTTTTGTGTTTTTCAGAGACTATGCAGGCTTAATTTTTTTTTTTTTTTTTTTTTTGACAGAGTGCCACTCTGCTGCCCTGGCTAAAGTACCATAGTATCCTCATAGCTCACAGCAACCTCAAACTGTGCTGCAGTGATCCTCCTGCCTCAATCTCCCAGGTAGCTGGGAGTACAGGAGTGCATTACCACACCTGGCTAATTTTTCTTTCTTTGTGGAGATGGGAATCTGGCTCTTGCTCAGGCTGGTCTTGAACTCCTGACCTCAAGTGATTCTCTCACTTCGGACTTCCAGAGTGCTAGGATTATAGGAGTGAGCCACCAGGTTTCCTTTTAGTTACGTCAGTTATGGAGACCTAGATTTTTTTGTAGAGACAAAGTGTTTCTCTCTTATTGGACAAAAGAGTCCCTTCTTTTTTCTTCCTTCCTTCCTTCCTTCCTTCCTTCCTTCCTTCCTTCCTTCCTTTCTTCCCTCCTTCCCTCCTTCCCTCCTTCCCTCCTTCCTTCTAGATGGAAAGAGGATTGGGAGAAGGGTATTGAGCTTAGGGTAGCCAAATAAAATATAGGATACACAGTTTGAATTTCAGATAAATAATAATTAATTTTTAGCATAATCATACCCCATATAATATTTCCTTTGAATGATCCAGGGATAACATCAATATTTGCTGGGGACATACATATTTATACTAACAAATTATTCATTGTTTATCTGAAATTCAAATCCAACTAGACATCCTGTATTTTTATTTACTAAATTTAGCAGCCTTGTTTGGGCTGTAATTATAACAATGAGCTGCATGGTCTTGCATGGCTGCTTTTCTCGGCACCATGAGAAAGTGCTGTTTCCAAGGGTATTATTCCCATCAGTGTCCCCAGTGGGACCTGGTACGGTGGTATTTCTAATTCCTTCTGCCTTGATGCAATAATTATGAAAGTAGATTCACCTCTTTGTTTCTCATCTTCTGTTTCTACTTGTCTTCCCCAAAAGGTCTTGTTTTCTTGAATTTGAGCTCCTTTTCTTTTTAAATAAGTGTTTCAGATACTCAAGTGAAGAAGAGAAGTTAGAATTCTTAAATGTCCCAGATAAGCACATTACTAACCATGACAGGCAAAGATACCTACTTTAGTCTCAATCCTCAAAGAATTTATGGTATTTAGCAAGAAACATGCTCCATAATTTTTCTTACATACCTATATGAAGCACAGTGTTGGGATCCTATTGGAATCATGGCAAGCGGTATAGGGGTGTGTGTGTGTGTGTGTGTGTGTGTGTGTGTATATAGTCAGAAATCTTCACTTTCTAGGGCATATCTACTATTTGTCGTGAGTGATTCCTGGTGATCAGATGCACATTGACCTATATAAGGCTTGTAGGAAACTAAAAAGCATAAAATCTTGTGCAGCTCTATTCATCAAATTCAAGTTTTTAGATTTACCAGCCAAAGTTATGTTCTTTTCTTTGAATGAGATAACCTTAGCCTCAAATAGCTAACTTGTCAATTTGTTCCAAAATGCAAATCCTTAAGAAATTAGCCTGAGCACTTGCCTCAAGAAACCACAGTATTCTTTCTCTGGCATTTTAATGATATAAGAATCCTTTGATCCAGAGCTTTCTAATTTCTAATCCATTTGCAGAATTGCTTTTTCCATCACAACCCTCTTCAACAGACTCAATTAGCTCTGTCTATAGAGTTAGACCACAGATTGAAAGACAGACGCTCACCCCAGTCTCCAGATATCTCTATGTATATCTTGAGTGTTAGCATTCAAAAAATGAGGTATGAATATATAATTCAGAGAAAAAGAAATAAAAGTGGTATTAAACATACAAAAATTCTAACATTACCCTTATTCAAAGAAGTGACTTAAATTGCAGTAATATATTTTGGGGATGCATACATTTGGCAGCAGTCTTGATATTCTCAAGCAGATCAGCTATTTACCTTCAGCATCTTCCTTATTCAATATCAATCCTTCAATTCCTAAATTCAGTGTATCTGAAATCATGCAGTTCCATAGGTCTTTATCACATGTAGACAGCACAACTATATTAGTAAAACAAAAAATGTCCATTCATATTCAAAATTGAGTAAGTGGCTTAAATATAACTTTCAACGATGATTTCTTTGTGTGCTTTGCATGTTGAAATTTTACTTGATTTGATGGTATGTGATTTGTTGAAAGAGTAAAATGCTGCAGTAGTTATGATTACAAAAGCTATTAATTTCATAAACACATAACAATTACTAAGAATTTCCAATAGCTAAATATATAGAAAAATACATATTCAGTTTATGTTAGATATATTTAGAAATAGCATCATGAGTTTTGTAAAGCAACACACTTATACAATTTTCAGTAATAATAAGTCAGCATAATATATCTCTCCTTGGATAGACATATAATAGATCATAATTTTAAACTTTTGAAATTTTTTGGTATATTTGCATTTCTAAAATAAAATTAACATGCAGCAAAATAACTTGTAAGTATATGTTTCATTTTTAGTTATTTAATTCCATTTAGATCACAAATCATTTGAGAAAATATATTATGTTAATTTTTCATACATTATGAAACTGGATTAAAAGCAAAAGTTAAGTTTGTCATCTCAAAAATTTTTAAGGAGAAAAACACAACATTCAAGATACATTCTGTGTTGATATAATAAAGAATATTAAGCGTGATTAGAGAAAGACAAGGTAGAAAAAAATTACTCTAAAAATATCTTAATTCTCCAGCAATCACAAATGAAAAAGAGATTTTACCTAATATCACAAATATTTAAGCAATGAGTGTGAGAGCAGCATAATAGCTGACTAATCTGAGAACATATTATTCTTGCACTATATTTCATACTTTAATTAAACTTAAATATTCCAATAATAAAATTAATAATTATAATTAAAATTTAAAACAAATTTTTATAATAACTTTTGTGCATATGGTGGTATTATTTGGGCTCACATTTTATTTCAAGAAAATATGATGTGAAATTTTCCCATTTGTTATTTGTTTATTCCATACATGTCTAAAATTATCTACTTTGAAAGATTGAAAATGAATCCTTCCTATTGGCACTCTCATATACCTCTGGGAGAACATAGAATAATTTAAGAAAAAATAATTTTCTAATATCTATGAAAAGAAAAAACTTCTAAAATGTTTACCACCTGGGTGACTTAGGTAATGACCACCACATACATCTGAATTTCCTAGTATGTCCTAAAAAATATTTATGAAGAGAAAAATTTTTTAAAAATGTCTCAAAACCCACATATCAATAAAATTAAATGATGAAAAGATGCAAATTTAAAATCACTTGTACCTAGATATAAGCACCAAATACCAGTGAGCTAACTCTAAAATTCTTGCAGTAAGTCTTCACAAAAATCAAAACAAAATTCAGAAAGAAAAGAGTATAAGTGTGAGAAGAGAGCCAGTGTCAAAACTAAAATTGGTGACAAAACCACTATCAGAAAGAAAAAATGCCTGCCCTAAATGTGAAAATAGTGGGGATGAAGGGAGTGTACTGGTAAATTAAAGTGAATACAGACTTAAAAATGTGAATAGAATGAAATGAAGGCAGTCATGGATGGTAGTGCTGCAAGGAGAGAATAAGCTCAAAAGGAAGACAAACTCTAAAATATTCCAAGGTGAAATACAAATTAATGAAGTACATTTTAAAATAGAAAGATACACAACCTCTCTTCACCCACCCCCAAAGTCAATTAGTACAGAAACCATGCTTTACTACACAGACAAATGAGGGTACTCTTGAATACATCTTGCAAACCATCCCAAATCACCAGCACCATCCACAGAAATGCAGAGTCACAAATGATCTTTGAGTATAAAAAATCCCTATTAAAAGAAAACATAAAATGAGTATCAAAATAATTCAGCTAATAAAAATTCCTTCAGGGAAAAATAAAAAAGATGAAGCAGAAGAAAAGAGCAACACAATACTCCAACCTGAATGAATATCCTCAAACATTTATTGTTCTATATATTTTAAATCTTAAACTGAAGATGTAGGGGTGGTGCCTGTGGCTCAAAGGAGTAGGGTGCCAGCCTCATAGACCAGAGGTGGTGGGTTCAAACCCAGCCCCAGCCAAAAAAAACGCAAAAAAAAAAAAATTTAAACTGAAGATATAAATCAATCAAGCAAACAAACAACAAAAAAGGAAAAACTGAAAAGGGCCGACGATAAAGAGGAAGAAATGAGAATTAACTGCATTCAGGAGAGAAATTGAAGTATAAGAGAGAATTAATATACAAAATGAAGAATAAATATAAGGTACCCAAGAAAGAATAGATATAAATGACAATATGATAAGGGGCATTAAAATAGAGCAGGAAAGTAATTAAGACAATAAAAGTTGTATTCAGAGAGAAGTAAAATGGGTGGGTAAAATGCAAATCAAAACCATCCTGAGGTACCATCTAACCCCAGCGAGAATGGCCCACATCACAAAATCTCAAAACTGCAGATGCTGGTGAGGATGTGGAGAGAAGGGAACACTGTTACACTGCTGGTGGTTCAGCAAACAAATGCAACCTTTTTGGAAGGCAGTATGGATAACCCTCAAATAACTGAAGCTAGACCTCCCATTTGATGCTGCAATCCCATTACTGGGCATCTACCCAGCAGGAAAAAAAAAACCCTTTTATCATAAGGACACTTGCACAAGACTGTTTATTGCAGCTCAATTTACAATCACCAAAATGTGGAAACAGCCTAAATGCCCACCAACCCAGGAATGGATTAACAAGCTGTGCTATATGTACACTATGGAATACTACTCAGCCATTAAAAAAAATGGAGACTTTACAGCCTTTGTATTAACCTGGATGGAAGTGGAAAACATTATTCTCAGTAAAGCATCACAAGAATGAAGAAGCATGAATCCTATGTACTCAATTTTGATATGAGGACAATTAATGACAATTAATGACATGGTGGGGGTGGCAGAAGGGGAGAGCAGAGAGAGAAAGAAGGAGGGAGGGGTGGGGAAAGGAAGAGCAGAGAGAGGGAAGGAGCAAGGAGGTGGGGTCTTGGTGTGTGCCACACCTTTTGGGGACAAGACACATTATAATAGGGTATTTACCTAACAAATGCAATCAGTGTAACCTGGTTTCTTGTACCCTCAATGAGTCCCCAACAATAAAAAAAAAAAAAAGAAGAAAAAGAAAGAAGGTATCTGAAATGGAAGACATGCAAAGAAGATCCACTATTTGTATTATTGTAGTCCCTGAAGAAAATAAGCATAAAAATGCAATAAAACTGATATTTGATGCTAACATTCAAGAAAAATTCCTGAAAATAAAAGAAAACCTAAATCTATATTTCAAAGGGCATATAAGGTACCAGAGAATTTAACCTATGATGATAAACTTTGAGAATATCCTAGAAGTATTATATATGAAAGATAAAGCAAAAAAAAAAAAAATCCTCAAGTATCAAAGCTATAGAAAAACAATTTTGAAAAGAAAAGAGCTCAGAAAATTTTGTACCCATGAACCCTTTTTGAGAGATTTACTTGAAGGTAAGATACATACAAGCAAAAATCTTTGGAAACTTTGGAAAATTGAAAACTTTACCAAAAGTGAATTTTAAATGTATTTAATTGTGGATATAGGAAAAAAGAAAGAACAAAGGTGAAACAATAAAATATGATGATATATTCTGTATAGTGTAAGTTCTGAAAATGTAGAAATAATGTAAAGTTGACAAACATATCAATCTTATCCATAAATATGAATGTACTTAAGCCATCTATTAAGAAAAACCTGTTTACGTTGGTTGAAAAAAATCAATGCCAACTATATTATAAAAAGTTATATTATAATTTCATTACAATTATAACTGTAATTATGTTTTAAAAAACATAAAACAAAATGATTTGGAGAAGATAAATGTAGAAGGATAGAAGAAGTATGCCAGCAAATGAAAACAATTGGAAAGAGAGGTAGTGATAGTGATGTCAGACAAAGTTGAATTTAACCATCACCACAACAAAGTAAATGTGATAAATAAAGTCACTTTTTAATTATAAATGCCACAATTTGCAATAAAAGTGTAATATTTATAGTTATCTGTCCACAAAGTAATACAGTGACATATTTTGAAGCAAAAATTTTAAGAGATACAAGGACACATAAGTGGAAACATATGAATAATAAAAAAAAATACCAATAAGTTTCTCTCAGTACAAGACAAATCAGTGTTCAAGACAAGTAAGGATATAGATAACCTATACAACATAATCACTAATATAGATCTTATGGATATATATCAGACCTGATAAAGGAAATATAACTTCTCAAATGTATGTGGGAGATTCACCAAATTAATTGTAAATTAGAATATGTTAAGTAACAACCTATCTGTACATTATAGAAAATTTATAAATAATATCCTCCGATTATAATGTACAAACATTAAATACTTTATATTAATGAAGTAAAAAAAGATCCTCCCATCCAGAAATTTAAAAATATTTATTAAATAATTCCTCAGGGGATATTCAAAATTATAAATTTTTTTGTAATAAAAATTACAAAATTTCTTAAAAATGATAACAGTAAAAGCATATGTCGGAATTTTGGGGAATGTATTTAAGCAGTGTTCAGAGAAAATCCGTAATCTTGAACCTCTTAGTCAATAAAATTAAAAGAATGAAAATAAGTGAATTAAATTCCAGCTCAAAGAAAGAGGGAAAGAAATAAAAAGTAAGACAGATATAAAAAGGCAAAATAATCAATAACCATAGATCTACTTAAATCTCAAATCCTTTTTCAGTTTTTGAAGAAATTAACAGCTTAGACAAACTACTATTTAACTTATGCAAGAAAAAGGAGACAGCATAAATCAATGAAGTGAGAAAGAACTATTACTGAAACAAAAGAAATTTTAAAAAATTATGAGATTATTTTGCAGTCCCTCAGGCAAATAAATTTGAAAAGCTGGGTTATATATTTTTAGGGAAATACAATTACACAGTTTATAAGAACTTCCCTGTTAGAGACAGAAGACTTAGATGCGCTAGGATCTGAAGAGGAAATGGACAGAGTTATCAAGGAACGATCACACAGTGGAGTGTCAGGCTCAGATAGTTTTCTTGATGGAGGGAGGGAGGAAGGACTTTACCACACCTTCAAAAACTAGATAGTTAAAAGGCTCCGTGAATTATTCCAGACTATTTAAAAATAAAGGAAAGCACCTTAATTATTTCAAGAAGCAAATATAACATTTATAATTAAACCGGACGAAGATGGTGCATATGAAGGTATTTACCTTAATGAACTTAAAACTATTGATATAGAAGTTTTGGATAAAATATTAGCAAACAGAATCTAATACTACATAGACAGACATACACTATGATCAGGTATAATTTATTTGATAAATGTAAGAAATTAGGAATTAGAAAATCCAAATATATATATATATATATATATACACACACCAAATTTTAACAAAAAAAAATCATATGATAATCTCTATGGATGGCAAAAAATGTCTTCAGTAAAATTTATTACCCTTTTCTACCTAAAAAATATGAGAAAACATGAATGATGGATAATTTGTTTACATGGTAAAAGTGGATGTAACTTGGTCCTAAAGCCAGTATCTTAATTAATAAACATTAGAGGTATTTTCCTTAATGTCAAGAACAAGGCAAGGTTGTACACTTTCTCCACAACTATTTATTTTGATACCAAAGATATTAGCCAGTACAATTACACAAGAGGGATAAATTGGACACCCCCTCCAGAAAAAAGAAATGGAATAGAAGACGTAAACCTATTTTACTTGTAGATCAAATAATCATGTACCAGCAACACCAAGGAAGAGAATCAATGATGAAACTAAACTATGTTAAGTATTCATTATATTACATTAGCATACAGAAATCAATAACCTTCATACACACAGAAGGACCAGCCAGAAGATAATATGGTGGAGATAACTTATTCACAATAGCAACAAAGGAAATAAATTTAACAAGAAATATGCAAAAATGCAAAACCTTTATGAAAAAAACCTTTAAACATGTTTTAAAGACACAAAAGTCTTTAAAGACACAGAAAAAAGGTCAGTTCTCTCAAGGTCTTTTTATATACCTGATGCAATTTGGATGCAAGACCATCATACCTACCAAATACCATTTTATGGAGCTCAACTTCATATGAAAAATAAGCATACATGCACAGATGAAAAACTTTAAGAAAGCTATGAAGAGATATTAATTCTACTAGATATTAAAACATAAAATAAAGTCTCAATAATTTATTAAAACAGTAGCACTGGCTCATTAGTGGGGATGTCATTTGATGCATCTTTTATGAGAGGAATTTTGCAATATCAAATAAAACTGTACGTGTTTATCTTTGTATCCGACAATACTAGTTTTAGAAATTTACTTGAGGACTCAAAAGATTATATGTAGTTATTATTTATTTATCATTGCAAACTATTGGAAATAACCTACATGCCCATACATGAAAGAGGTATTGAATGAACTATGTTATAAACATATAGTAGAGTCTATATAGCTTTAAAAAGAAGGATAGAAAAAGAATTCGGTGAAATGATGTTGAGTGATTTCCAAGTTATATTGTTAAGTTTAAAAAAGCAAAATATAAAGGACGGTAAATAGTATGCTACCTTTTATTTAAGAAAGAAGGGTAAAATGAAAATAAATATGTATATGCACATTGTGCAAAAAAAAATAAATGCAGTAAGTATAAAGCAGAGACTGATGGGATTGATTAATGTTTTAGTTTTCTACGACCACAGTTTGGTGGTATTGAACAAAACCTGTTTGTTAACTAATGATTCGATAGGTCAGAGTCCAGGTGGGCTCAACAGAGTTTTCTCAGAGAGCCTCATAAAGCCAAAGTGTCAGTTGTTCTGGGTTCTTTGCAGGATTTTGGGGAAGATCCACTGGAAAACTTATTCAGGTTTTTGACAGAATTGAGATTCTTGTGATTGTAGGACTGAGGTTCCTGTTTTTTTTGCTTTCAGCTTCTCAGGCTCTCTCCATCTTTAAGTCATCAACAGTGTATCGAATCTTCCAAATCTATTATCTTTTCTACTATGAGTAAGAGAGAACTCTCTACTTTTAAAAACTAATCTTTCTTTTGACATATAAGGCAAATATCATATTCATAGGTTCCACCCACCCTCCAAGGGCTGGAGGTTATACAAAGGTAAAGGCCACTGGGGGTCATTCTTAGAACTCTGCCTTCCACAGTTACTTATAAAGGGTGACGGAGCATAAGGTGTAAAGAACAGATGGAATGAGGAGATTGTCGTTTTTTGTACATACCCACTAAACAATTTTTTACTCTTGGAATCATCCTAACATTTCACCTTTTTAAAAAATAAAAGAACAAGGAGAAGAGAAAAAAATTTTTTTAATGTAGATCAAACAAAAGCAAATGAACCAAGCCAAATACCCAAAGAAAGAATAATATAACCATATTAAAGTGGGAAAGAAAACCTAACTTGAATAATTTCCTGAGCATAGTGTTGAAATAATATGCCCAAGGCTAAAGGGAAAACCCGATTTTTCAACAAACATTAAACTCTGGTTAGTAGGTTTCTTTTATTAAAAAAAAGCCATGATTAACAATTTTAAAAATACTTACTGTGTTTTGAGCAAATAAGTAAATATACTGTGGAAAATAGGTGGCGTGTTTTCGTCACTGTTGGATAAAAAAGCTCCAATGATGGAAAGGCAGGAAGAGGAGAACGAATCCTGTGCCACTGAATTGGAACTGGAGTTATCTGTGAAAAGTAAAGTTTTTGAATATGTAGGTATAGATACACACAGGAATACCTCATTTTATTGTACTTCAATTTATTGTCCTTCATACCTGTGGTTTTTTTTTTTTTTTACAAGTTGAAGGTTCATGGCAACCATGCATCAAGCAAGTCAATTGGTGCCATTTTTTGGACAGCATCTGCTCATTCCATGTATGTGTCCCAGTTTGATAAGTTTCACAGTGTTTCAAAATTTTTCATTGTTATTATATCACCTAATATGTTATGATGCCCTGTGTTGATTGTAATTATTTGGGGCCACAACAAACTGTACTCATCTAATGGGAAACTTAATTGATACATATTGTGTGTGTTCTGACTGCTCCTCCTACCAGCCATCCTCCCTTCTCTCTTTCCATGCTGAGGCTGCTTAATCCCATGAGACACAACAATATGAAAATTAGGCTAATAAATAACTCTGCATTGGCTTCTAGGTGTCCAAGTAGAAGGAAAAGTCACATGTTTCTCACTTTAAATCAAAAGGCTAGAAATGATTGAACTTAATGAGGAAGGTGTGTTCAAAGCCAATACAGGCAAAAAGCTAGGCCTCTTTCACAAGTTAAATAAGTTGTGAATAGAATTAGGAAAAGTACTTGAAGAAAATTAAAAGTGCTATGTGAAAAGTAACAAAGTGACACAGCCTTATTACTGATATAGAAAAAGTTTCCGTGGACTGGATAGAAGATGAAATCAGCCACAACATTCCTGTAAGCCACAGTCGAATTCAGAGAAAGGACCTAACTAAGAAGGCTTTAGCATCCTCAGACTTTTTCAACAGGGGGCTAATTCACTGTCCCTCAGACCGTTGGGAGGGCCGGACTATAGTTTAAAAAAAAAACAACAAAACTATGAACGAATGCCTGCGCACACTACACATATCTTATTTTGAAGTAAAAAACAAAATGGGAACAAATACAATTCACACCCCTTCATGTGGCCCACGGGCTGCAGTTTAAGGACACCTGCTTTAGTTCAATGACAGCTAAGAAGGTGAAGAAGCTACATGAAACAAACAAACAAACAAACAAACAAAACATTTAAAAGTATCAGAAGTTGATTAATGAGGTTTCAGGAAAAAAGACGTCTCCATAACATAAAATTCAAGATAAAGCTAAGGCAAGTTATCCAGAAGATCTAGCTAAGGTATTTGATAAAAGTGGCCACAGCACTACATAAAAGATTTCCAATGTAGATTAAACAGCCTTATATTGGGGGAAAAATGACATCTAGGACATTGATGGAGAAGTCAATACCTGGACTCCAAGCTTTCAAAGCACTCTCCTGTTAGGTGCTCATGCAGCTATGACTTGAAGTTAAAACTAATGCTCATTGACTAATCTGAGAATATTAGGGACCTTGGGAATTATTCTAAATCTACTCTGCATTGCAGTGTTTAGGAGTAAAGCAGCATTCTGTCTACAACCAACTTTCAAATGGATCAGAAAAAAGTATGTATAATAAAGACTATATATGTATAGAATACATATATATGTTAAATATATTTGTATTTGTATACAGCCCTAGATTCCACTTCTGTGCATCTATTTCTAGAAACAGTTAGATTGAAAAATGAAGGCCCATGCTCAGAATGGGGCATTTCCACTCCTTTTCTGTTAAATACGGCTAATCAGCAAAGCAGGGTCAGCTAGAGGCAAAGAAAGGAGAAAATCACAAGTTTTTCACTCAGGGCGTTCCTGTCCTGGGGGTTACTGTATGAAGACCAAGCACAGGGCCAGGAGTGGGGTGAAAGAGACGAGAATCTGTGCCATGACTGAGCCATCAGCCACCCTCAGTGCCTTGGCACTAAACCAGTGGTTCTCAACCTTCCTAATGCCGCTGCCCTTTAATATGGTTCCTGTGGGTCATGACTAAACAAACAAGAAGTACTGTACTAAACAAACTGTACTAAACAAACAAAAAGTGCAGCCTCCCTGATTTCAGGCTCCCGCATATACCCCAAATCAGGTAAATCTTACCTTCTACCAAAGATGGAGAGTCAGAATTTCCATTTTCAGTGTGGAAAAAGTTCTACCTCTCTGGACAAAGGTGGGAAAAGCATGCAAGTTTCTTCCCGACAACCTAAAAAGCCCAACAGTTCTGCCCCTGCCCCAGAGCAGGATGTAGGGGTGAAGTTCTGTCGATGCCTCATCCCCCCAAATTCCACACTATTGAGACCTGCAGAAGCTCCCCAAGCCCTGAGTCCTGTGGCCATGCTACATGCTCAGGAAAACAGCGCGTTGGCAGATTAGCTTGTGCTGGCTCTGTCAACAGCGTTGTCTTCTCTGGACACAATCAGAAGTCTCCAGAGAGGTGATGAGGTGATGCTTTCCCAGAAGTCTTAAAAGGTAGATTAAAAAAAAAAAAAAGAAAAGAAAAGAAAAGAAAAGAAAGAAAGAAAAGAAAAGAAAAAAAGAAAGAAAGAAAGAAACCTCCTCTGACTTCCATCACTGTAAAATATCGGATACCTGCTTTCCCAGCCTTCCCCTGAATGAGTCCTTGTTTTTGTTAATTTCAGTGGTCACTGTGGTAAAACCAACAGATGTGCTAGCCACTTAAAAACAGCTGGGACCCATGGCTGCTAAAGCCAGCCTCAGCAACCACCCTGTCAGCTCCAGCTGTTCCCCAAATATAATAAATCTCCTTCTCCTATATAATTGAATTCTATCCTCAGCCATGATACCATCTGCCTCCTACCTAAGGGCACTGCCGACCCAGGAGTGCCAAACCAACCACCCAGACCACCTACTAGATATAACGGGGCCTGTCTTCCGTGTGAGGCTGAGCTTTTTAATGCTGGTCTTTGGGCACTTATGGTTCATTCCTGGCCCCAGTTTAGGCATCTCTGTTTTGCTGTTTTTTTCACAGACCTTGGCTTCTCTTCTTACTAATTAACTTCCAAACTCAGGGTGGAGACTTAGCTTTAGTCCTATGAGGAAAGGCCAGCCTGAAGCATCCCATAAATGACAAGGAAAAAAAATAGTATCATGAACAATAAGCAAAAGCATATTTTTGCCTTACAGCCTGAGCTAATC
This sequence comes from Loris lydekkerianus, assembly GCA_963574355.1. Taxonomy (NCBI): domain Eukaryota; kingdom Metazoa; phylum Chordata; class Mammalia; order Primates; family Lorisidae; genus Loris; species Loris lydekkerianus. The sequence goes on along the minus strand of CAUYPK010123039.1, from coordinate 6,408 downwards.
TGGGCCACTTAGCCTGTGCTGGGGCACACTACCATGTAAGAGAGGAGAGATGATGGGGAGGGACCTGGGCTTCCCCCCTTTGTAGGAAGCAGTTACTCCATTCACTTGTAAGGCATGCCCCTCCCCCAAATGCCAGATGACCAACTAACTATCCTGTCTCATCAAGGCTTTCAAGAGGTGATCCCAGGAAGTTAGTGGAGGAGGCGGGGGAGTGCAGCAGATACAGAGGAAGCACCTGGGAGGCTAATTGAGCTGGTTAAACTGTGGGAAGCAGAGGGTTACCATTGCTGGAAGCCTGCAAGGGACAGTGTCTACGTAGTGTCTACAGTGTTCCTAGAATGCACTTAAGAATTGCTCCTTCAGAAGACAGGTGAGGCCTGAGGTGAGCGGGAGAATTATGGCACAGGCACAGCAACACTTTTCCCTTTGGTGATTATAATAGGGACAGGGTGTGCAGGGTGAAAAAGAAACAAGACTTCTGTAGAAGTGAAATATCTTCTGCCTGATACGTACTTGAGTAGAGCCTCGTTCGCTCTTCATTTTGAGATCTTCTGAGACTTCCTAGTATTCCTGGGTACATCTTTGATTTTTTTGGATTGTACTAAGATTTTATTCCTGCTTGATAAGAATGGTACATTAGTTGTCTGTCACTGAATAGCCAATTACCCCTAAAGTTGGAGGCTTAAAGCAGCAAACACTTATTAATCCAAAAGTTTCTGAGTCAGGAATCCAGGAGCAACTTATCTAGTGGATGGTCTCTTGTGAGGTTACAGTCAAGATCTGAGCAGATTGGAGTCTGGAGCCTCCAAAGTTATTATTCCTTGAATTCACCTGAAGTCAGTATAGCATAGTAGAGTGGGGGTGAAATTTGGGTTCAAATCAAATAAAATGTGAGCCCTGGCCAAGACTGGCTTTGTGAGAGTGTGGCAGGGAAGGGCCCCACGTTCAGTGGAATGCTGTATCATTGCCATTTTGAAATTGAAATTTTAGTAGTATAGTAATTTTATCTTTGTATTTGCGTCTTATAAGTGAAGTTCAATGGAACCATGGAGGATGCACCTGAACAGAGGAGATAGCTGTAGTAAAATCCTGCTATTCTTGCCACTCTATTTGTGTTTAGACTTATAATATCCTGTGAGCACAGGGTTCTGAATTGAATGACCCACAATGTGCAAACTAAACGAGTACTCAAAGCAAGTATGAGGTACATGTGTCATGTCTACAACTGAGTCCCTGGGGCCATTAACAAGCCTAGGAGGCCACATTTTTTATTCAAACCAGAAAGAGGGCAAGGGCATTCTAAGAAACAAGGATTAGCAAGAAACCCTATTATATCTATCCCCTATTACTCATGTTACTTCCTGTATTAGTCAACCACTTGCACTGAAAATGGTGCCAAAAAAGGAAAGGGAAAGATAGAGCAAACCATAGTTTCTTTTCTTGTCAGTCCTTCCTTACGCATCAGTAAGTGGAAGAAGTGGAAGCTAGAAAGTGTTGATAGAATGTGCATATAAAATAAGAAGTAAAGTGCTTGAATAAGTTTTCTTCAGGGTTTTACACTGTTCTGACAACAATAAACAATAGCTATTTACTTATACATCTACAAACTATGAAGTATGAATTGTGTGATCTTAAAATTCTTCACATGAGTGAAAGGCTCTTATATTTGCATTTATAATAAAATTGTTATTGCATAATATTAGGAAGAATAGTAAAATCTGTGCCAATACTTTATTATTTAAATTTTTATTTACTTAGAACAACATTAAATGGCAAAATTAAATAAGAAGAAACACCGTACCATGACAAGTCAAAAGAGACAATCAAAGAAAGAAAATTACTCTTTCTTTCCTACCTTTAATGACAATTTCTCCCTACCTTTTGTTCAAGGTCCGTAGCACACATATAAGGAGATTATGTAACCTCAGATCATAGTAGAAATGACCGACATAAGGGCATAGTAGCTGTAGGGACCTGAATGTCAAACACAGCGACCTACTCTGTGGGTCAGCCAAGTCAGGAGACTTGTGATGGGAGAAAGTGATGCCAATTTTAAGAAGAAAAGAACTGAACAGGAAGAAGGGACTGGGCAACAAAAGCAGAAATACATACACAGGCCCGGGTGGTATATCTGGAGCACAGATACTAAGGATGGATTAAAGGACAGAAAAATAAATAACCAAATATCTCAGTTTAGACACATTTTCCCAAGGAAGAGCTTGGGCACTAGTTGCAGGGCTGGGCTAGGTGGCACTGAACTTCAACCCCCAAAAGGTTAGTATTCAAAGGACCATAGGGTTCATCTAATCCAAACCACTGATTACCAGGGTGGATAAGAATAGGGACAAAAAGAGACATGACTTTCCCCAAATTATGAAATTTTGTAGTAACAGAAGAAGATATTCCAAGATACATGTCAGTTCTTTTTCTGCTACCACACAAAGTCAACTCATAGGCCAGACAGGAATATCCAGGTTCTATCCCAGAACGTACCTTTCTCCTCTAGAAATAGAAAGTAGAAAGATGATCAGTTCCACTCAGAAATAGCATTTGTGGCAAAAGAACTAGCTCCAAATCCCAGGTCCACATTAAAACTGGATCCTCTAGCACCTACAAACTTTACAGGATGTGCTGGGCACAGGGAAGAAGGTATAGGTTCAAAGATGGTTTTCCTGCTAGATTGTAAGCCCCTCGGGCTAGGACCAAGTCTTATTTACCTTTCCATCTCCAACACCTAGACCGTGGTCATCTTTTAATAAAATTATTCAACAAGTAATTATTTTCTTTCTTTCTTTCTTTCTTTTTGCAGTTTTTTGCCAGGGCTGGGTTTGAACTCACCACCTACGGCATATGGGGCCAGCGCCCTACCCCTTTGAGCCACAGGCGCCACCCAAAAAGTAATTATTTTATTTCTAGGGTCCCTTGCATTTCTATTCCTCTCATATGGCACTTGAATTGAAAGCAATCAGAGAAGTAAGAGCTAGGTCTGTGGTCACAGAGTGAATTTAGAGTAGAATTAAGGTCTGTCCCTCTTGGGCTCTTTCTCCTCGCCATTGCTGCTGCTATTTCTTCAAAAGGGTTATAGCAAAGGTAAGAGATGAAGTAAAAATGGAAACAAAATTGAATAATCATAGAGCAATTAAATAATCTGAAAATCAAAGACTAGAAGAAAGATCTATGAACTCTGGAATATGAATATTCAGTTAGAGCATATTAGTATTTGCAGCATCTAAAGTAAGTCTTGGTATACATCGCCACATGCTACTGGAGTAATCAGCAGTATGTCCTGCAGTTGGGCTGCTTACAACATTATCAAGTGCCAACTTAGTGCTTCAAACTTGAGTTCAGTTGACAGAAGTCTTCAAAACTATTGCATGAAATGAACTCCGTGGCTTCAGTCTGTAGCCTGAAGTTCTTTTACTGTGAGAAGGTCAAATGAGATCAACATCAAAATAAGATAGCATGTGTGGGACTTCAGTAGGCAAAGAGAAAGAAAGTTTTTCTGGAGAACTTTGATGCAGGGGATAGTCATGCTTGCCCCTCACATTATCTGACAATCCAGTGATCAGCCTATCAAAGGACACACACTGAGCTAAAAGGCCATTGTTCCAGAGCCCCTTCAGGATTTCTCAAATCTTTAAATCCTTAAGGAAGGAGACTTTAAAGTCTCCCTAGGACTAGGTTATTCATCACACCCCTACACTAACTGTTTAATACATAATACTTCACTAGAATTGATAGAAATTCATATGGCTTGGATTTTTTAAATTTCTATGAAAAACATAAGAACCATTTGCTTCTTGACCTAGTACAACAGACTTTGCAGAAATAGAGATACAACAATCTTGATAATAAGCAAATGAAATGATCTTGGTGAAGAAATTTCCAATGGGTTGAAACAGAATGTAATATCCTTGTTTGTGTTTTTCTTAGAAAGCATTTTCATTCTTCCTGCTCTGGGAACAAAGCCAAAGTCTGCTTGAGAGGAACAGAGATTTCCAGTAAGTTTGAGCTGGTGATGGTGGTAGGTTGAGTTGGGAATGTAGGGAGGGTTCAAGGGGGGACAGTTCAGAAACCCAAGTGCACGCCTAGAAAGGGTGAGGTGTTTGGTTTGTCCCATACTCTCAGATTGACAAGGCCTCTGAGAAAATTTTAAGGGTCAGGGAAGGATGGGATTGAACAAGAAGACGGAGCCCAAACACTTCCAATTCCCTTGCTTCAAATAATTAACAAACCCCAAAAGCAGGGTGGGAAAGGAGGGAGGGAAGAAAGCAGATATGGAGGGAAAGTGCTATTTCCCCACTCTGTAGGTTGGACCAAACAAGACTGTGCCTGATACTGGCTGTCACAACTGCGTACCCTTCAGTGTCCTAGAACCAGTCCCTGGAGGTCAAGAGCCATGTACTCCTTTCCTTCTTTCTCTCCAAATCATTCCCTTTTGTCTAGTTTTCAGCCTGGTAAATGAAAAGGACCACAGGAGCAGAATTCGGAAAGGGAATGAAGAAACACTTTCTGAACATGTAAATGCACATGACATTTTGTTAGGTATTTTATCTGCCTGCCTTATTCAGAAAACCTGGGCTTCAGTGCTAATGGATTAAATGACTGTGGCTGAGTTCCACGCCTTCCAGGCCCCTTACTGAGTGAACACTGTGTATTTAACAGGAATAATGGTATTTTTTCTGAGCTACCCTAAAGCGTTTTATAAGAGTTAAATGAAATGATATGGGGGGATGGATTGAAGATGGCGGCTGAGTAACAGCTTCCCTGCAACAGGGCACAGTGAGTCTGGGGAGATAAGACTCCAGGCATCTCTGGCTGGTGGGATCTGTCTATAGTCATCCCTTTGAGGATACAGGGAGTCCAGCAAGGGACTTCTGGATCCCAAGAGGAGGACAAAAACAGTGGAAAACTAGCAAGTGGTTGCGTGTGTTCGATCAACCTAATCCTGCTGGCAACCGTAAGTACAAGCAGCAGTGAGACTGCAAACAGGAAAGGCATTACCTGTGAATTGTTTTGGTGTTTTTGGACTTGGCACTCAGTTGAACTGACTTGGGGAGAACTTGAGCAGGAGTGCAGAAAACTTTAGGCATTGTCTGGGGCAACAGACTGATCCACTGAACTGGGCACAGGAAGCCATTGTGAAAGAATTGCCCCCCTCCGCCCTCAGGATCCCAGAGCAAGGATGGGGGGACCTAGTAACCTAGCAACTGAGCAGCCTAAAGGTGGGGACTGAACTGCCTTACAGCCTTAATCCTTAGGGGCAGATTGAGCCGGTTTTGGCACACTGGAGCCTCGGGCTGTTGCCCTGGGTAGAGTGCTGTGACGTCACGGCTCACAGAAACCTCAAACTCCTGGGCTTGGTGCTGCCCAGACCTCCATAACAGCTGTGCCATGACCCCCGACGGGTGACTGGCACCCACCTGGCCTCCGCATGCCCTGACCAGGAACTGCAGAGGCTGCGCAACCCTATGTACTTCCTCCTGTGTCCTCCCAGCCTTGACACTAGCCCACTCATCTACCCAGGGACTCTGGTAGCCACATGCCCTCTGGAGCCCTCCCTGCCTCTGTGCAGAGCCCTTCTCCTGGCCAGAGACCGGCAGAGCCTTGGGCTTTCTGCCCCAAAGTCACTGGGCACCAGGCACTCCCAGAACCGTGCGCACCACCTCCTGCCCTGTTGCTGGATCCGGGTGTATCACACACCAGAGCTGCTTCCACAACCAGAACTCCCTAGCTGGAGCAGCCCCAGAGGAACTACACAGTGTCATTCCCTACAAAGATCCAGCAACAATAGAGTGACCCCGCTGGGGTCTATTCTTGGAGAGACACCTCCCTAACTCTGAGGATGGCCAGAGGCAACAGTGAAAAACAATCATGAGATGAAATCAACAGAAAAACTCTGGCAATATGAATAATCAGAGTGGATCAACTCCCACAAGGATGAATGGGGCAGACACAGCACAAGATCCCATGCACAAACAAATAGCTGAAATGTCAGAAATAGAATTCAGAATCTGGATAGCAAATAAGATCGAATTAGAACTCCAAGCAGTAACCCAAAATATAACTCAAGAATTCAACAAAATAAAAGACAAAATGACCAAAGATTTTGACACATTGAGGCAAAAAGTTGCATCCCTCAAAGATCTGAGAAACACAATAGAATCCCTCAGTAACAGAATGGAGCAAGCAGAAGAAAGGATTTCTGACATTGAAGACAAAGTTTTCTAACACTCCCAAACTCTCAAAGAGGAAGAGAAATAGAGGGCAAAAACAGATCACTCTCTCAGAGAGCTCAGGGATAATTTGAAGAAAACCAATATTTGTCTTATAGGGATCCCCAAAATCGATGAAGTGACTTCCCAAGGCACAGAGTTTTTTCTCCATGAGATTATGAAAGAGAACTTT
>CAUYPK010123036.1:0-14033 GCA_963574355.1 Loris lydekkerianus | reverse complement strand
TCCATCAATGAAACGTGCAAGCATAGGCTAAATAATGATAATGGCTACCACCTGTCTAATCACCACCAGATACTATACCAAATGCTTTCCCTAGATACTCTCATTGTACCCTTATAAGAATCCTATGTGGCACAATTACCCCATTTCACAAATGAAGAGGCTGAAGTTCAGTGAGATCAAGCACTTTGGTCAAGCACATTGCCCAAGGTCAGTAAGTGGCAGCCCTGTAATATAAAAACTGGTTAGGCGCAAAGTGTAGTGGGCTCACACCTGTAATCCCACCACTTTCCGAGGCCAAATCAGGAGGATCACTTGAGTCCAGGAATTTGAGACCAGCCTGTACATAACAAGACCCCATTTCTACAATAAAATGTAAAAATAGCAGGTCTGATAGAACACATCTATAGTTCTGGGGGCTAAAGTGGGAGGATTACTTGAGGCCAGGAGTTCAAAGCTGCAGTGAACTATGATGGTGCCTCTGCACTCTAGCCTGGGCAACAGAGTGAGACTCTGTCTCTAAAAAAAAACAGAGAGCATAGTGGCTTATACCTATAATCCTAGCACTTTGAGAGGCCAAGGTGGGTGGACCGCTTGAGCTCAGGAGTTCTATACTAGCCTGAGCAAGAGTGAGACCCCATCTCTACTAAAAATAGAAAAACCAGCTTGGAGCCCATAGCTAAGTGGTTAGGGCACCGGACACATGCACCAGGGTTGGTGGGTTCAAACCCAGCCCTGAACTGCTCAACAACAATGACAACAACAACAAAAAAGCCGGTGTTGTGACAGGCGCCACTACTTGGGAGGCTGAGGCAAGTGAATTGCTTGAGCCTAGGAGTTTGAGGTTTCTGTAAGCTATGACACCACAGCACTCTACCTAGGGCAACAAAGTGACACTCTGTCTCAAAAACAAACAGGTGGTGCCCATAGGTGATACTCTGCCTCAAAAACAAACAGGCGGGGCCCATAGCTAGCTCAGTGGATAGGGTGCCGGCAGCATGCACTGGAGCTGGCAGCTCTGGCCTGCCAAACAAGGACAACTACAACAACAAAAAAATAGCCAAGCATTGTGGCAGGCGCCTATAGTCCCAGCTGCTCCGGAGGCTGAGGAGGCTGAGGCAAGAGAATCGCTAAGCCCAAGAGTTTGAGGTTGCTATAAGCTGTGACGCCACAGCACTCTACCGAGGGCATCAAAGTAAGACTTTGTCTCAAACAAACAAACAAACAAACCACATAAAACTAAAAAGGACTAAATCCTAGGGTACATTATTAAGTGAAAACAACACAAAGTTCACAAAATATACATGTTTATATATGCATATAAAAAATACATTTATCTCTGCAGTTTGAAATATATACATATTTATATCTGCTTATTAATACATTTTAAAGAATACAGAAAAAAATAGAAACAATTTTTATCAGCAGGGTGGGGAAGTAAATAGCTATGTAACAAAGAGGGAAATTTACTTCAATGGATACCCTTTTGTACTATCTGAACTTTGCACTACTGTTGTTCAGTCTAGTGGGCCTAATCTAAGACAAAAAGGTGTCAGGCCTAGGCTATAATGGAAAAATACCAGTTAACTCCTGGAAAATTTCCAGACTACAAGCTTTCAAAAATAAAGTAAGTCTAGTTCACCCTCAAGATAGATGAGAAAGTACTAATTGATTTCTTGCTTCTACTTCACTCCCAATTTCTTGCTTGACTAACTCCCTGGGAAAGGACCAGGAGGTACCAACTGTCCTCAGATTGACCTTTAAACAACACCAGGTGGGGAAAGTACTGAAACTAAGATGTATAACTAACCGAAAAATTCTGCTTTTGTATAATGCTTGCTTGGTACCCTACCCGGATGCACCTGGATAGCATGCGTGCCAACTAGGATGCAGATCAAGCCTTAAAAACCGGACCCCTTGGCTCAGCACCCGCAGCACAGTGGTTATGGCGCCAGCCACATACACCGAGGCCGGTGGGTTCAAACCCGGCCCAGGCCAGCCAAACAACAATGACAACTGCAACAACAACAAAAAATAGCCCAGTGTTGTGGTGGGCACCTGTAGTCCCAGCTACTTAGGAGGCCGAGGCAAGAGGATCGCTTGGGCCCAAGAGTTTGAGGTTGCTATGAGCTGTGATGCCATGGCATTCTGCTAAGTGTGACATAGTGAGACTCTGTCTCAAAAAAAAAAAAACAAAAAAAAAAAACCCTGACCCCTTAAGCACTTGGGCTGCTCTCAGAAACGCCATGTTAGGACACTGAGGCAGTTGCCAGTTGGCATTTCAATAAAGGACTCTTCTGTTAATTCGGCTAGTGTGATGGAGTGGTCTTTGAGAATTCCTGAGCACAACACTGTATTAATATTCAAAATTAAATAAATGAACTTATTCATACTTATCTTCATGAGGGTTTCTGAGCAACCAACTGACTTGAGAAATAAAATAAGCCTAATAACTTTTCTCTCCACTCAGGTTCACACTCTTTTTTTGTTTTATTTTTGAGACAAGAGTCTCATTTTGTCACCCTTGGTAGAGTGACATAACTCACCACAACCTCAAACTCTTAGGCTTTAAGCAATCCTCTTGCTTCAGCCTCTCAAGTAGCTGGGACTATAGGTGCCCACCATAACTCCCAGCTATTTTTATTTATCTATTTATGTATTTATTTATTTATTTATATCTTAGAGACAGAGTCTCATTTTGTCACCCTTGGTAGAGTACTATAGCGTCACAGCTCACAGCAACCTCCACCTCTTGGGCTTAGGCAATTCTTTTGCCTCAGCCTCCCAAGTAGCTGGGACTACAAGCACCCACCACAACGCCCGGCTATTTTTTTTGTTGCAGTTGTCATTGTTGTTCAGTTGGCCTGGGCCGGGTTCAAACCCGCCAGCCTCAGTGTATGTGGCCGGCGCCATAACCACTGTGCTACGGGCACTAAGCCACTGCCACCTGTCTTTTATGAGTATAATAAACCAGTCATTTAAGCTGAATTCTGTAGATAGGTTGCTTTTTTTTTTTTTTTTTTTGCCAAATCACCCAAAGAGAGCATGCCAGACCCAAAATAGCCCTGCATACTCAAACAGAGGAGCTATATCTTACCCCTCCAGGACTTATTTAGATGGATGGATGTCCTAAGTCAAGAATCACTCACCCGGTCATAGGTGTCCCCCTCCAGTTCTCCCCACTTCCTGCCATCCCATGAGGTGACTCGAACTTGATTAGCATCCCTGATCTCTTGAGGCACATAGCTACGAAGGACATTCTGTAGTCTGCCTGTTCGGGAAGTGGAGAGATCATTGGCAGCAAGATTGCCTGTGGAAATAAAGACACTTCAGAGGCCAAGGCCCAAGGACACATCTCACCAGCAATCGCACTGATGGAAGAGTCAGACCAATTCTCAGGCAATCCCCTTTAATGCAGACGCCAACAATAGGGATGCTTATTATATATGTGTATGGCACAATACCAGTCACTCTGGAGTGGGGTTACAAAGGCAAACACATTCATGATGCAGAAAGGTTAAATAAATAAAGAAAGCAGACCAGGTAAGAATATTTATTTCTAAAGAAATATCCTCTCTCCCACTATTCTCTCTCTCTCTCTCTCTCTTTTTTTTTTAAACCAAGCCTCAAGCTGTCGCCCTGGATAGAGTGCTGTGGCATCGCAGCTCACCGCAACCTCCAACTCCTCAGCTTAAGCAATTCTCTTGCCTCAGCCTCCCAAGTAGCTGGAACTACAGGTGCCCACCACAACACCTGGCTATTTTTTGGTTGTAGTTGTCATTGTTGTTTGGCAGGCCCAGGCTGGATTTAAACCCACCACCTCTGGTATATGTGGCTGGCACCTTAGCCACTTGAGCTACAGACGCCAAGCCATATTCTCTTTTTTTGAGACAGTCTCACTCTGATGCCCCAGGCTAGAATGCCATGGCATCACAACTCATAGCAACTTTAAACTTTTAGATTTAAGAGATCCTCTTTCCTCAGGCTCCCAAGTAGCTGAGACTACAGATACTGGCCACCACACCCGGCTAGTTTTTCTATTTTTAGTAGAGACGGGGTCTCACTCTTGCTCAGGCTGGTCTCGAACTCCTAAGCTCAAGTGATCCACCCACCTAAGCCTCCCACAGTGCTAGGATTATAGGCATAACACCACACCCAGCCTCTCCCACTGTTTAAAACCTATGGCTGTCTTCATCTTTGGTAGATACTACAGGTCATTGACCTAAAATTTATTCTTCCCTTGTTCCCTAGAAATAGAACCCCAAGTTTTTAGAAGGGAGCAATGTGCCTTTCTTTTACAACTAAGTATCACTTTATGACTAAGTTTTGGTCAAATAGTTGTAGGCAGAAATGTGGAAATTCTGGAAAGATGCTTTTTAAAAGCTGACACAGGCCAGATGCAGAGGCTCATGTCTATATTCTCAACAATTTGAGAGGCCAAAATGGGAAGACTGATTGAGCCCAGGAGCTCCAGACCAGCCTGGGCAACATAGTGAGACCCCGTCTCCACAAAATAATTTTTTTTTTTGAGGCAGAGTCTCAACCTGTCACCCTGGGTAGAGTGCTGTGGCGTCACGGCTCACAGCAAACTCCAACTCTTGGGCTTAAGCAATTCTCTTGCCTCAGCCTCCCAAGTAGCTGGGATTACAGGCGCCAGCTTGGGTGTATGTGGCTGGTGCCTTAGCCGCTTGAGCTATAGGCACCGAGCCTACAAAATAATTTTTTAAAAATTAGCTGGTCATGGTGGTGCACACCTATAGTTCCAGCTACTAAGGAGTCTGAGGTAAGAGAATCACTTGAGCCTAAGAGTTTGAGGTTGCAGTGAGCTATGATCAGACCAGCCTGGGCAATAAAGTGAGACCTTATCTCTTAAAAAAAAAAAATCATGACACAATTGGGAGATGAGCCTCTTTTGCCTAATCCTTTCTTCCTGCTTTGAAATTTGAACATGGTGACTAGAGTTCCAGCAGCCATCTTCAACCAGGAGGCAATCCTGAGGATGACACTAGCAATAAAATGGGGTACAAAAAGAAAAAGGAAGCTCTAAGTTCCTAATGATTATGGAGCTTCCATACCAGACTTGTACTGCCCATACACCAGAGTCTCTTATGTAAGAGAGAAATACATGTTTCTTCTTTAAGCCAATTAGTTGGGTTTTCTATGTATAAAGTCAAACCTAATTCTGATTTCCATCTACCTTTTCATTTTATCTTTTTTGATAAATATGAATTCAAGAAATATCTCACTTTGCTCTTAGCTCTATTATAAGAAAAATATTAATGCAGGCTTGATGAAAAATCACAGTTGATAACTGGCTTCAGAGTCAAAGAGCAACAAAGAAGGGTGGGAACTATGGAGAAGAACAAAAAAATGTATACCTTACCTAATGGAGCAGTCACTACTAGGAACCTGCTCAATGTTCCCATGAAGAAATGTTCCAACTTCTGACAGCACTCAAAGAAATAATAATTAGATTCTCTGCTCTAGAGGAATTTTCAAGAGGATATAAACTGAGAGAAAAAACATGGCTTCTAGTTCTGGCTCTACCTCCAAGTATTATAAGATTGAAGTTATTAGGCTGGGTACAGTGGCTCACCCCTGTAATCCTAGCACTTTGGGAGGCTGAGGCAGGTGGACTGCTTGAGCTCAGTTCTTACAACAGGTCTGAACAAGAGTGAGACCCTGTCTCTACTGAAAAATAGAAAAACTAGCTGGGCACTGTGGCAGGTAGTTATAATCCCAGCTACTGGGGAGGCGGAGTAAGGTAAGATCACTGGAGCCCAGAAGTTTGAGGTTGCTGTGAGCTATGATGCCACAGCATTCTAGCCTGGGGGAACAGAGAGAGACTTTCTTTAAAAAAAAAAAAAAAAAAAAAAACGGGGGCGGTGCCTGTGGCTCTAAGGAGTAAGGCGCCAGCCCCATATGCCAGAGGTGGCAGGTTCAAACCCAGCCCCAGTTGAAAACTGCAAAAAAAAAAAAAAGATTTAAATTATTTAATGTTTCCAGAGATCAGTTTCCCCTGCCATGAAATATGAAAGCTAGAATTAATAAATTCTATGTGCCCTTCTTGCACTGAAATTCTGTGATCTTATCTTCCTGGGATCAAAGAGTCAGCTATTTGAGTGAGAAGCTGGGATGAAGATGAAGTGCTGATAAATTTAGCATACTTTAGAAGAGCTAGTCTCAATTCTCCTTTGCCCTCTTTCTCCTCTATTTTATTTTTTTTAGACAGTCTCACTTTGTCACCCTCAGTAGAGTGCCATGACATCATAGCTCATAGCCACCTCAAACTCTTAGGCTCAAGTGATTCTCTTGCCTCAGCCTCCCAAGTAGCTGGGACTACAGGTACTTGCCACAATGCCCAATGCCCAGCTTTTTTTTTTTTTTTTTTTTTTTTTTAGAGACAAGGTCTCACTCTGGCTCAGTTTAGTCTTGAACTCCGGAGCGTAGGCAATCCACCCTCCCTATCCTCCCAGAGTGCTAGGATTACAGGTGTGAGCCACCTTGCCCCTCCTTCTTTCTCCTCTTAGTTCAAAGTTCCTCCTCTTCCAAGTAACCCTATCCTTATTCATCTCCCTTCTGATTGATTCCTACAGCACTCGGTCAGATCAGCACAGCCCAGACAACAGGCAAGGGGCTCTCTTGCATCAAGCTCATTAAGATCACATCACCATCTTTTCTTTTCTCCCTCTAGATATCTAGAAGGCTAAGACCAAATGAATCCAAGAGTTCCAGACCAGCCTGGGCAACATAGCAAGACCTTGTCTCTACAAAATAATTTTTTTTTTTTTTTTAATTAGCTGGTCATGGTGGTATACACTTACAGTTCCAGCTACTCAGGAAGCTAAGGCAAGAGAATCACTTGGGGCTAAGAGTTTGAAGTTGCAGGTTGATATGAACACAAAACTCAGCCTGTAAGAAAAAATGAGACTTGTCGCTTAAAAAAAAAAAAAAAAAAAAAAATCTAATACAATTGGGAGATGAGATGAGCCTCACTTGCCGAATTCTTTCCTACTGCTTTGAATTTGAATATGGTGACTAGAGTTCTAACAGCCATCTCGAACCATGGGCCTACCATGAGACTAGAGGCTAACTCAGACTGTACAAGCTGACGGATAAGAACTGGAAAGGAAGGGTTTAGGCCCAACAGAAAGGCTCAGGCACATGGCAGGAGAATCCTGGCTGACCTCCATGTGGATTATGGAAATTACAGCCCCTTGCAGATATTTCTCAGGGTCCCATGGAAAAATACTGCCTATTTTAAGGTAGGATGTTAGCCAGTAGATGACTGAAGCGAACACTTAACAGTCAGTACACAAGACCGGGGTGAGGCTATGCTACTGAGATAAATAAGACTTGGGCCTATTCCCAAGGAATTCGTAATCTTTTTTTTTTTTTTTTTTTAATCTCTTGAGCCCAAGAGGTTTTTTTTTTTTTTTTTTTTTTTATTCTATTCTTATTTATTTATTTGTATTTTTTTGGCCGGGGCAGGGTTTGAACCCACCACCTCTGGCATATGGGGCCAGCGCCCTACTCCTTTGAGCCACAGGCACCGCCCGGAATTCATAATCTTGAAGAGAGAAAAGATACATATCCAGTAAAACTCTGAGGCAAGATTTGTTCCAAGGGTGATACCCACAGCATGGGAGCAGAGAGTGTTACCATTTCTGAACCAGCCAGCAGAAGTCATGAGAGAAGACTTCCAGAAGGTGGCACACTTGAGCTGAGGCACAGGATTCAGATAGCCCAGCTCAAAAGGATTCACCAGATTTATTTAGAGACAGGAAAAGGATTCAGACAGCCCAGCTCAGGTGGGGTAGAGGAATTCTAGGAGAAAATATAACATGAGCAAAGCCTTATTTTGGCAACAGAGAGTAGTGGAGTGTGGCTGAAGCACATAAAGTCTGCGGAAGACTAATATATAAAGCATATAAATAGTGACTGTAACCAGATCTTATCATTTCAGCAGGCAGAATAAAGAGATGGGGCTTAGGTCGGGAGAGGTGGCTAATGCCTATAATCCTAGCACTCTGGGAGGCCAAGGCAGGAAGATCACTTGAGCTCAGACTGATCTCAAACTGCTGAGCTCAGACAATCCATCCCACCTCAGCTTTCCAAAGTGCTAGAATTATGGGTGCGAGCCACCATGCCTGGCCAGAGCTCTGCTTTAATCTGCCTTCAGAAACTTTGCTTAGCAAACTTCCTTGACCCACTGACAGAAAAAGGGAGGAAATAATTGCAAACAGAAAAAAATGCAAGCTTAGCAAGCAAGCATTGTTTCCCCCTCGGACCTAGGGATCAGACAGAGCCTATTGTATTCAATACACTCTTGGCTAAGTGAGGGGCCCTCTCCACCCAAGACACCAGAACCTTGACTTACGGCAACAGCCAGTCTGAAGCAATGCTAGTGTCTTTCCCCCAGGGGCTGCACACAAATCAAGCACAGTGTCCCCAGGTTGCAGGCCGAGGGCCAGGACAGGTAGCAAAGAAGCAGCATCCATCAGATAGTAGTCCATGACACCCAGGTTGCCAAGGCTGGAAAAGAGAAAATCACCCTATTATCAAATTTCAGGTAAGGGCACCCAGTGGGAGTCAAGATCACCAAATTCATGCTCTCAGGGGTCATAGAGCTTCATTCAACAAAAATTCACTTCTCAGATCTATACTCACTCATTCATATACATAGAAGCCAGATTGTTCCTTTTAATTATTATTTATTTATTTATTTTGAGACAGTCTCAAGCTGTTGCCCTGGGTAGAGTGCTGTGATATCACAGCTCACAGCAATCTCAAACTCTTGGGCTTAAGCAACTCTCTTGCTTCAGCCTCTCAAGTAGCTGGGACTACAGGCATCCACCACAACGCCAGGCTATTTTTTGGTTGTAGTTGTCATTGTTGTTTGGCAGGTGTGGGCTAGATTGAAACCTGTCGGCTCCGGTGTATGTGGTTAGTGTCCTAGCTGCTGAGCTACAGGCAACAAGTCAGATTGCTTCTTTTTATTTATTTATTTATTTTTTTTTTTTTTGAGACAGAGTCTCACTGAGGCCCCCAGCTCACAGCAACCTCAAATTCTTGGGCCTAAGCAATTCTCTTGCCTCAGCCTCCCAAGTAGCTGGGACTATAGGTGTCTGCCACAACGCCTGGCTATTTTATTATTGTAGGTGTCATTGTTGTTTGGCAGGCCTGGGCCGTGTTCAAACCTGCCAGCCCTGATGCATGTGGCTGGCGCCTAGCCGCTGAGCTACAGGAGCTGAGCCCAGAGTGCTCCTTTTAAAACATACATCAATTTATTTCAATCTAGCCATGCTGGCCACCTTGCTATTCCTTAATTAAGCCATGCATGCTCCCATCTCAGGCTTTTTCAGTTGCTATACCTCTGCCTGCAACACTCTTCCTTCAAATATCCCTGATTTGCTTCCTCACTTCTTTCAGTCTCTCCTCAAGTCACTTCACCAGAGGCACTGCATCGCCTGACTACTTTATGTAAAATAATAGCCCCCAAATCACATCTTGTTCTACCTCTCTACACTGCATTCTTTTTCTTTAAAGCACCTATTATTTACTTTATATGTATAGATGCATGTTCATGTATTTTATCCCTTTCTTTCTTTCTCATTAGTATGTTAGCTCTATGAGGGCAAGGATTTTTGTCTGCTTTGTTCACTGTAATATCCCCAACACCTAAAACAGTACCTGACACTTAAGAGGGACTCAGTTTTATTGGGTTACATATTGAAATACAAAGTGCTTCAAGGATTCAGAGAAAAGTGCGTTAAACTGTGCTTGTCTGAGCTATCTCAGTTCGGCCTGATGAAGGAATAGGAGGTCTTCCTTAGGTAAAAAAGGAAAAGAAGTATTCCAAAGAGGAAAAGAAGAATGAGCAAAGACATAGAAGCATACAAACTCCTAGCTTCTTCAAAACAGTGAGAAATCTTGTGTGGGTAGAAATGCAAAATGTATAACTCTGTCTCTTAAAAATGTATAAGACTGATGCTGGAAAGCAGACTGAGGCCAGATTGTAAAAGATGCTATGTTAAGGAGCTTGGACTATAACCTGCAAGCAATTATTAAAAGATTTTAAGGAAAGCAACAGGCCTGGTATGGTGGCACATACCTATACTCCTGCCACTCCGGGAGGCCAAGGCAGGAGGATTTCTTGAGCTCAGGAGTTTGAGACCAGTCTGAGCAATAGTGAGAGACCCAATCTTTACTAAAAATGAAAAAAAGTAGCTGGGCATTGTGGCAGGCACCTGTAGTCTCAGCTACTAGGAAGGCTGAGGCAGGAAGATCACTTGAGCCCAGGAGTTTGAGGTTGCTGTGAGCTAGGTTGATATCAGGGCATGCAAGCCGGGGCAACAGAGTGAGACTCTATCTCAAAACAAACAAACAAACAAAAAAAACATAATCAGATAGATTTTAAATAGCTTTTAGAAAGCTGGATGGGCTAGAAGGAACAAATCAGAGATAGAGTTACCAGAGAGGCAGCGATAGTGCGGGCAGAGAGGGAGGGAGGATCAACAGCAGACCAATTGTCACAGAAGGACACCCTACTCCCAAGCCAGCTGTCCTAAAGGCAATTGGTGAACAGCCATTCCCCTACCTTAGATGCAGCTCAGTGTGGACAGACTTGGAACAGACTCAAGAAAACAGAAACCGGGTGGCACCTGTGGCTCAGTGAGTAGGGCGCTGGACCCTATATAGCGAGGGTGGCAGGTTCGAACCTAGCCCTAGCCAAAGTGCAACAAAAAAAAAAATAGCTGGGCATCGTGGCAGGTGCCTGTAGTCCCAGCTACTTGGAAGGCTGAGGCAAGAGAATCACCTAAGCCCAGCAGCTGGAGGTTGCTGTGAGCTGTGACGCCACAGCACTCTACCGAGGGCAACAAAGTGAGACTCTGTCTCTTAAAAAAAAAAAAAAAAAGAAAAGAAACCTTGACAGAAAGGATCTGTCACCTCAGCACCACTGAGGGTCAGCTATAAGAGATACAATCCCCAGTCCTGAGACAATAACATCTCCAGCATTCAGAAATAAGCCCAGGCTAGGATGGGATATTTTCTTCTCTCTTATTTTGTTTGAGACGGTCTTACTTTGTCACACTGGGTAGAGTGGCATGGCGTCACAGCTCACAGCAACCTCAAACTCTTGGGCTCAAGAGATTCTCTTGGCCAGGCTTGATGGCTCACATCTGTAATTCTAGCACTCTAGGAGGCCAAGACAGGCGGGTTGCCTGAGCTCATGGATTTAAGACCAGCCTGAGCAAGTGTGAGACCCCTTCTCTAAAAATAGCCAGGCATTGTGGCAGGCAACTATCGTTTCAGCTACTTGGGAGGCTGAGAATTCTGGCAAAAGAATTGCTTGAGCCCAAGAGTTTGAGGTTGCTGTGAGCTTGATGCCACAGCACTCTATCGAGAGCAACAAAGTGACACTCTGGCTCAAGAAAAAAGCTGAGGCAAGAGGACCACTTGAGCCCAAGAGTTGGAGGTTGCTATGAGCTATGATGTCACCATGACACTCTATCCGGGGCAATGGCTTGAGACTCTATCTCAAAAAAAAAAAAGATTCTCTTGCCTCAGCCTCCCAAATAGCTGGGACTGCAGGCGTCCATAACAACACCTGGCTATTTTTAGAGATGGGGTCTCAGTCTTGCTCAGAACTGGTGTCCAACCTGTGAGATCAGGCAATCCATCCACTTTATCTCCTTGAGTGCTAGGATTACAGACCTGAGCCACCACACCCAGCCCTCTTTTTTTTTGAGACAGAGTCTCACTCTGTCATCCTGGGACCCTGGGTAGACTGCCATGACGTCATAACTCACAGCAATCTCAAACTCCTGGGTTTGAGCGTTCTTCTTGCCTCAGCCTCCTGAGTAGGTGGGACTACAGGTGCCTGCCACAACATCCAGCTAGTTTTTCTATTTTTTTAGTAGAGACAGGGTCTCACTCTTGGTCAGGCTGATCTCAAACTCCTGAGCTCAAGCAATCCACCTGCCTCAGCTTCCCATAGTACTAGAACTACAGGTGTGAGCCACTGTGCCCAGCCAAGGAATGGGGTATTTGTAAAGATAAACCATGCTTAGATTATCTGTGAAATTACATGCCTTAATACCTCACAAAGGAGAGTGACAGAAAGACTGAAAAATCTGAGAAAGGCACAAACTGCTACCAGTGCTGGCACATAAAACTTATCCTCATCGGGCAGCGCCTATGGCTCAGTGGGCAGGGTGCTTGCCCCATATACTGAGGGTGGCAGATGCAAACTCAGCCCCGGCCAAACTGCAACAAAAAAATAGCCGGGAGTTGTGGTGGGCACCTGTAGTCCCAGCTACTCAGGAGGCTGAGGCAAGAGAATCGCCTAAGCCCAGGAGTTGGAGGTTGCTGTGAGCTGTGTGACACCACGGCACTCTACCCAGGGCAATAAAGTAAGACTCAGTCTCTACAAAAAAAAAAAAAAAAAAAAAAAAAAAACCTCACCCTCAAGTTCCTTTTTTTTTCTTTTTTGCTCACTTTGCTGCCCTTGGTAGAGTGCTGTGGCATCACAGCTCACAACAACATCCAGTTCTTGGGCTTAGGCGATTCTCTTGCCTCAGCCTCCCAAGTAGCTGGGCCTACAGGTGCCTGCCACAATGCCCCACTATTTTTTTGTTGCAGTTTGGCAAGGGCCAGGTTTGAACTCCCCCCCACCTCCCCACCCTCCACTATATGGGGCCAGTGCCCTACTCACTGAGCCACAGGCGCCGTCCAAGTTCCTTCCTTTTGGAAGCATTATTTATGTATTTATTTTTTGAGACAGAGTCTCACTTTGTTGCCCTCAGTAGAGTGCTGTACTGTCACAGCTCACAGCAACCTCAAACTCTTGGGCTTAGGCGATCCCCTTGCCTCAGCCTCCGGAGTAGCTGGGACTACAGATGCCCGCCACAATGCCCGGCTATTTTCTGTTGCAGTTTGGCCGGGGCTGGGTTCAAACCTGCCACGCTCAGTACATGGGGCCAGTGCCCTACACTGAGACACAAGCGCCGCCCTGGAAGCATTACTTTTTAACTTTTTTTTTTTTTTTTTGCTTTACAGTTTTGAAAATCTACTAAAGGCTAGAGTTCCTATGTCTGAAACAGAACATACAACTTTGCAGGCAATTTCAGGGGCTTCCTGTACTCCATGAATACATTCTTGAACTCCTAAGATGTCCTGTATTTCATAGGGAGCCCATCAGAGTAAGAAAGCAAAAAAACCCCAAATATACAGAGGTTTTGGTGAAAGGACAAAAAACCTCCAAAAATCTGCTGTGACTGCCTGCCTCATTACTCTCAGGGTGTCCTCCTTGAGGAAGAACCCCAAGTAGGGCTTTTCCCCACGTGTCTGCCGCCGAGAGGAGGCGCCTGAGCCGCAGCGGGCCGCCGCGGGTCCGGTCACGTCCGCGCAGAGTCCCCGGTCGGCGGCGCCTCGGAGCTGCCCGGCTGCCCGATGCTTCCACCCCAGCCGCCGCGGGCCGCGCTGTGCGTTTAGTGCCGGGCTCAGGCCCCGAAGCGCCGTCGTCGGGGGCGACAGCGGCCTCGGGCCCCGCGGAGACGGAGCGGCTGGAGGACGAGGCGGCGGCCCAAAGGATGGGGGCTAACCAGTTAGTAGTGCTCTACGTGTACGACATGGTTGGGCTGCTGTGGATCATTCCTTTTCTTCCATTAAGTCTCTGCATATATGAAAATACAGTAGTTGACCACCTCCCTACATTGACCATCTCCTTCAGTTGATGTATTGTTCGTAGACTGGACATGTACCACATGAACTGAATGGAAGACCACCTCTGTAAGTTGTACCTTGACTACTTGGACTGTGTAACATACAATATTAATTTACCCTCTATAACTTGACCAGTTCAGTTCACTCTATACCAAGAGGTAGAAACTGTGAACTTTGCTCATTAGTTGTATTATTTTTTTCTTTAGTATAAGTTCTTTTTTCATGTCGTATTATTACTGTATGTTAAATCAGGTCTAATGTCCTATTGTTTATCATGTGTTGGGAAAGATTTTTCAATGTGAAGGCCT
>CAUYPK010123035.1:0-31287 GCA_963574355.1 Loris lydekkerianus | reverse complement strand
ACTTGAACAGAAGCTTCTCTGAAGAAGACAGGCACAAGGCCTACAAACACATGAAAAAACACTCATTATCTTTAATCATCAGAGAAATGCAGATCAAAACCACATTGAGTTGTCATCTAACTCCAGTAAGAGTGGCTCACACAACAAAATCCCAAAATTACAGATGTTGCCATGGATGTGGAGAAAAGGGAACACTTTTGCATTGCTGGTGGGTGTTCAAGCTAATACATCCTTTTTGGAAAGAAATATGGAGAATACTCAGGGATCTAAAAGTAAACCTGCCATTTGATCCTGCAATTCCTGTACTAGTTGTATATCCAGAAGAACAAAATTCACTTGGCAGCAAAGATATTTGCACCAGATTGTTCATTGCAGCTCAATTCATAATAGCCAAATCATGGAAGAAGCCCAAGTGCCCATCAACCCATGAATGGATTAATAAATTGTGGTATATGTATACCATGGAATATTATGCAGTCTTAAAAAAAGATGGAGACTTTACCTCTTTTACATTTACATGGATGGAGCTAAAACATATCCTACTTAGTAAAGTATCTCAAGAATAGAAGAAAATAAAAAGAATAGAAGAAAAATGTCCAATATACTCAGTACTATTGTGAAACCAATTCACAATCACTCACACTTTCATATGAAGAATGGATTACAACTATGGCCCAAGATGAAGGAGGGAGAATGAGTGGGGAGAGGGATGGTCAGATCGATGGAGGGTGAATAGTGGGATCACACCTATGGTGCATACTGCAAGGGTACATGTTGGATCTATTAGTATAGAGTATAAATGTCTTAACACAATAACCAGGTAAATGAGATGAGGTATATATTAACCAGTGTAATGTAAGTGTTCCTAATTCTATATGAAATTAGTACATTGTACCCCATAAATGAATTAATGTATACATCTATGTTTTTATGATTTAATAAAAAAAAAAAAAAAAAAAAACAGCCAGGACACGGATTGAAGGTACATGCCTGCAAGAGTTGGGCGCCCGTCTGTTCTGCGGGGGCCCTGAGAAACCTCACTTGTGGGGGCCCACTTGTTAGGATCACATGCTTAATGGTTGTTAAGTGCACTTTTCACTAGGGCTGGACCCTCATCTTTTTGCCCTACGAATGTTACAAAGTATAACATTTGCTTGCTAACAAGCTGCCAATCTTATCTCATTAGGGCATGAAGCTGTTTGAGGGCTTGTCTCTGGGTTGCAAAATATCTCCATGCCGGCTAGGAGATTGTCTCACTCCCAGTGCCTTCTTCAAGAGCTGGTGGCTGCTTCTATAAGCCTGGTGTTCAGTCTCCTACACAGGATATAGGATCCTAGGCTGTAAATTGTTTTGTTTAAGAAAATTGAAGGTTGATGACCATCCTTTTCTGGCTTGAAAAGGTTCAGCTGAAAGATCTGCAGCCACCCTTTTACTTTTACATTTGTAAGTAATACTTTTCTTATGACTGACTACTTGCAGAAGTTTCTTCTTCATATTAACATTGGCAAAATTAATTACAAGGTGTCTAGGAGATGCTTTGTTTGGATTGAGTCATTCTGGGGTTCTGAAACTATCTACTATCTGAATTTCTGTGTCTCTTGAAATACTTGGGAACTTCTCTACCATGTCTTGGATCCGAGAATTTGTGCCTTTGGGAGCATTCAGTTCTCCTTCAGGAATCACTATAATTCTGATATTTGATTTCTTAAAGCTCTGCTCTTCTCCGGTGTCTCAGTCCCGGCCTCTGGAAACTGTTCAAAGTCACTTGCTCCTTCACACTAGGTCTCCTAGCATGGGCCTCACTCTGGGACACTGAGGGCCAAGCCTGCAGGACATCTTTCCTACAATGGCTGTACCTGGCCTGCAGCCAAACAATGAAGGTTTCATTCTTCCCTGGCTCAGTCCCCTCTCCCTTCTGGGCACTGTTCAAAGGCACTTTCTCACTCATCCAAGTTCTTTGAAGGTAACTCAACCTAGTGCCTTAGTCAAGAAAAATCAAAAAACGGCACAGGGTAGGCCTTCCCTGTCTGCAATCTCTTGCCACTGCTATAGCAGCAACTCCTGCAGCCACCACAACCATTATGGCCAGCCTCAGACTGATCACATTCACTTGCCATTTCTCTGCTGCTTTTCTCTTTGTCCTGGGTCCTGCCAATTCTCAGTGCCTCCCTGTGACCCTGAAGGTATGTTTCTGGGTAGAGCCCACAAGCCAGAAGTGCCTGGAGTCTTCTCTCTCCAATCTTCCCATGCCCAGTTGTAAAGACACTATCTATACTCTGCCACCTTGCTCCACCTCTCTCATGCTTTATTATCCAATAAGCCAGCCTATGCCTCCTCAGTGGGGAATTCAAGTCGTTAACATTTATAGAGAGAATTGATAGGTGTGGTGTTCTAGTCATCCTATTTTGTGAAAGCCATTGCTTAGTATTATCTTTTGCATCATTGTGGAAGCTGAGTTTTGTCCTTTAGTTTCTGGGTGGTTAGTTTGCTGCTGTTCCATTGTCATTGTCATTGTGGAGAATAGGTATAAGTATTGCATGTACAGCTGGTTTTATTGTGACAAACTTTCTCAATGTTTGCATATCAGTAAAAGGTTTGATTTCTCCATCTATTTTAAAGCTTAGCTTGTCAGGATATAGAATTCTGGGCTAAAAATTATTTTAAGTACATTAAAGGTAGATGACTGTTCTCTTCTGGCTTGAAAAGTTTCTTTTGAGAAGTCTGCCATCACCTTGATGGATTTGCCCCTGTAGGTCAATTGGCGCTTACTCCTGGCTGCTTGCAGAACCTTCTCTTTTATCTTGACTTTGGACAGTTTCATGACAACGTATCTTGCAGAAGCTGTTTGAGTTGAGATGACCTGGGGTTCTATATCCCTCTGAAAGAATTGTGTCAGAATCTTTGGTGGTACTTGGGAAATTTTCATTTATGATGTCCTATAGTAGAGCTTTAATTCCTCTGGGGCTTTCTTCTTCCCCTTCTGGAATACCTATAGTTTGTATGTTTGAATGCTTCATAAAGTCCTATAATTCTCTCAATTAACATTATGCTTTCTTTCTCTTTGTTTTGTCTCTAACCTGGGAGGCTCAGGCAAGAGAATTGCTTAAGCCCAAGAGTTTCAGGTTGCTGCCAGCTGTTGATGCCACGGCACTCTACCAAGGGTGACATAGTGAGACTCTGTCTCAAAAAAAAAAAAAAAAAGAAAAGAAACAGATAGACAAGACTAATAGTGGTGTACAGTAGGGTACTTTGACCCATACACACAAATCCCAGCCTCTAGGCAGCTGGGTTAGGTGGATACCCTGGGTAAGGACCCTTTTGCCAGCCTGAGCAGACACAAGACCCCAGCTCCAGGAAATCAGAAGAAAAACAGAAATACTATAAATAAAAACAAAACAAACAAACAAAAAACGTTAAGGGTAAAATGGGGGGGGAGTATAACAGGAGCAAGAAAACTAGCAACAGTGGAGTTCTCATTATTAAAGAAGGAAAGAATGAAAAGTTATAATTACAGGAGAAAAAAAGGAAAAGAAAAATCTAGGGGGAAATAAATTAAGGAAAATATTTTTACAAAAAGGAATAAATATATATACATCTTGCCATATATTACCTGGGCAACAGGTTATCTTCTGGGGTATTACATGCTAATCACAATGCTGATACAGCTGTATAAGATGGAGGCTGGATGCCTGTGTCTTGCCAAGAAGACCTTGTCCTGTATTCCTCACTTCTTTGCCCTCAATCCCTACGGGGTTGGGAGCTTAAATCTCTCAGCCTGCTTAAGAAACACACCTCAACCTTTCTAAACCATGTCCCTTAGCCATGCAATGGCTTTCCCCAGAAAGCATCTGTCACTCAGATCTCCTAAGGAGAGCCTGCCCTGCTTATCAGGCATGCCAGTACCAGCCTCGCACTAGGACCCTCTGGGCTAATACTGCAAAACAGCTTTCCCACAATGGCTGTGCCACAGACAAAGAATGAGAGCTCTGCTCTGCTCAATGGCTTAGTCCTGCCCCAGGGCACTGTTCAAAATCACTCGCTTCCTCACTCACCCAAGCTCTCCCAAAGTAACTATGCTGGAAGGGCAGGATTTCTGTCAGTAAACTGGTGCTGCCACTGCCACCATCACACAAACTGGCCTCTGCCTTCACACAAGTACTCACCCCTGTGCCACTTCTCCTCTGCTTCCATACTCCTCTTAGGGCCCTGAAGTCTCCTGCTGCTTTTTTGTGCCTCCAAAGGGATGTATCTGGGAAGAGACCACCAGCCAGAGTTGCCTGGAGCCCCCTCTCCCTGATCTCACTATGCACAACTGCAAAGAATCTGTCTCTAGTCCACTATCTTGCTCTATTTACATGTATAAATTCTTAATAAGTGTCTAATGTTGATGAACAAGTTCACAGTATCCTCTCATATTCTTCACAATTTTCTGGATTCATTTCTATTCTAAGTCTCTATATTTCCAGACTTAGAAGTTTTAATTATTTGAGTCCACGTGCATACATACATTCATTGCCTTTCTCTGAGTGGCATCTAACTCTATTGTTCTTTTATTCTTCCTAATTTCAAGCAAAGATTCTACTAAGTACCCTAATGATGTGAAGGAGTGGTGAAAAATAAATTAATGGCCTGGCTAATCCACAAACTGAATAAGAATTTATTGCAGTATGAATACCTAAACAGTATATGCTAACAATTTATCTTGTAATTCTATCATTCTAAGCAAAAGTGACTCAGAAATTCTAAGCAAGAAAGGAAATAGAAAAAAATAGGGAGGGAATGGAAAGCAGATTAGAAGTCATTCTATTTTAATATTTCTTATGACTAGCTGAGGAAGCCACAGAGGGTCTGATGAATCTCAGTCCTTCAGCCATGAAGAATCTCCTGCATCACATTCTCAGTGGCAAGGAGTTTGGAGTGGAACGAAGTGGTAAGATTGAATAACTGTATTTCCATTTCAGACTGTTTGGTTAAGTGCCTTATTCATTTTTAAATGTTTTAACTTCTATCAGAGGAATCTTCTCCCACAAATAAATAAAACTCCCATATGTAAAACAGTGAAAAGCAAAGCTGTCTTCTGACACAAGATTAGAAAACTACTATGAATCTCATCTTTTTATTTCTTTCAATGATATATGAACCAAGTGGATTGCTTACTAACATGTTTTGTTTTTAATTTTTTTATTCATTACCTTACATTATGTTATGTCTCTACTTTAGGACAACTAGCAACCCCTATCATCTGAAACTTTCTTATATTCTAATTACCAATAATTCAGTGCCACTTACAGTGATATATATGTGTAGCTGCTTATAGTATATCGAATGTATCTTTTCAACTTTTACTTAAAATATGAGTAGGAGTCCTTCACAAATTAATCTTCCACCTGCACTTGTGATTTTGACAGTATTTTGTGTTGCATACCTAAAGCAGCAGAACAAATGAAAAGGGGTTATCTCTCATGCTCAACTTGCATGCTTAGGATAACAATATAAGATCAGATAAATGGATGCCAGACCTTATAGTGGTAAAAGACAGTTTGAAAGCAGTACTCCTCAAGCTAAGGATCTTGCTAAACTGCAGGTTCTGATTGAGTAAGTTTGGAGTGGAATCTGAGATTGTACTAACACTAACTCCTTGGTAGTGTTGATGGTGCTAGTCTGTGGACCACCTTTTAAAAATAGCAAGGTTAGGTTATAGTTAGCTTCTAAATTAAGTTAAAAATAAAGACATACATCTGAGTCTTTTTACCATAGTAGAGAAATTATCCTCTCTTTCTCTTTAATTTTTCATGCTATGTAGTTCGTCCCATTGATTCAAATGTCAGTCCTGCTATTTCTATCCATGAGATTGGTGCCACTGGAGCAACCAAAACAGAACGAACTGGGATCATGCAGTTAAAAAGTGAGATAAAACAGGTAAGATACAACTTGGGAGATTAGCTGGGATATTGCCATATTTATAAATATTCTTTTGGAATCAGACTTTATTGGGATCAATTATTTCATATCCTGAGTTTAATATGAGCCGTTTACTTTTCAGGTGGAATTTCATAGACTGTCTATCTCAGCTGAAATCCAGGTGAAATAACTAGAGATCTTTTAACATAGTTTAGCTTGCCTTTAGTTCTATATAACATACAAGAGCTTATGGCCTTTTTACAAATAAAGTAACAAACCATGAAGTAACTTGTTTGAGTGTCCTTTGTAACAATCATTTTTTAAATAGTAACATGTTTCTGTACCAAACTACTTTGATAATTTTAGAAGGAAAGTAATTTGTATATGATAGAAAGAAATTGAAATTCTGAGTTGCTGTTGTTAGGACTGCCATGCAATTTTAGAATTAATTTTCTTTATAAAACTGGACTTAGACATCTTACTTTTAAGAATAGGTACTAGAGGTGCATCTTACAAGGGTACATGTGAAACTTAGTAAATGTAGAATATAAATGTCTTAACACAATAATTAAGAAAATGCCAAGAAGGCTATGTTAACTAGTGTGATGAAAATGTGTCAAATTGTCCATAAAACCAGTGTTTGGTGCCCCATGATTTCATTAATGTACACAGCTATGATTTAATAAAAAAGTTAAAAAAAAAAAAAACCCAAAAAATGGTAATAGATGTAAATGGCCTCTATTGAAGAAACAGAGATTCCAGTTTAAAGCTAAAAAAAAAAAAAAAAAAAAACCTGACTCTATACTTCCTACTAGATCACAGTTTCGATTCAAAGGCATAACTATGTTGAAAAATTTTTGAAATGGTCTAAAGATATTGAAAAAATTAAAGTGTATCAAAAATGCATAATAATTATAATGTATATACATATCTAACAACAGAACCCAAGTGCATGACACACACACACACACACACACACACACACAAACAAACAAACAAAAAAACACATTAAAAGGAGATATCAACTATTCCAAAATAATTTCTGTAAAATCTAATCAATCATTTTTCAATTACTGATAAGACAGAGAAATGGATAAAAATTCAGAAAGATTAAAGAAAAATTGAACTAACTGCCAAACAATTTGACCTAACTGGCATATATTAAAACATTTCAACCAACTCCCAAAGGATAGATATTCTTTTCAATAATACTTGGGATATTCTCCAGGATAGACTATATTCTGAGTCCCAAAATAAGTTGCAAAAAATATTTTGTCATATAGATATGTTCTGTGAGGACAATAGAATTAAATAAGAGATCATCAACAAACAAAAAAATTAAATCCACAAACAAGATCAAACTGAACAAGGAAAATTGAACTGGACAGAGGCAAGGCGCCCATTTTCATCACTTCTGTTCAACACAGTACTGGAAGTCTGAGCCAGAACAATCAGCCAAGAAAAATAACACATAAGACATCCAAATTGGAAAAGAGGGGGTCAAATTATCTCGTTCGTTGACAAGATGATCTTATTCCTAAAAATCTCTAAACACTCCACCAAAATACTCTTAGATTTGACAGATGAATTCAGTTAAGATTCAGGGTGCAAAATCAATGTAAAAACTCAGTAGTATTGTTACACACTAGGAATAACCAAGCTGAGAACCAAATCAAGAAGCCAATTCCATTTTCAATAGCGAGACTCCCTTCTCTATAAAAAATAAATAAATAAATACTGACTAAAAGATAAAATAGAAAACTGGAATTACCTATAATAAGTAAAGAAGTTACATTAGTAATTAAAATATTTCCATTAACAAAGGCTTAGACCCATAAACCTTCACTAGTGAAGTCCATCAAGTATTTAAAGAAAGGATAATAAAAATTCCTTATAAACTCTTTCAGAAAATAGAAAGGAGACATTTCCCAACTCAAATCTATCAAACCTTTATTATGTTATCAAAGCCAAAGAAAAGCATCATAAGAAAATAAAGCCCCACACCAATAACTCTCATTGACATAAGTACAAAACTTCTTAATAAATTTTTACCAAAATGAATTCAGCAACTTCTAGAAATATTATATAACATTATCACATGGAATTTATGTTAATGGAGGAAAGGATGAAAATCACAAGATTTTTTGTAGCTATAAAAAAAATTATGAGACAATGGAATACCTAACAATAAAAATAAGTCTCAGGATATTAAAAATAGAAAGAAATGTCCTCAGCCTGATCAAGATAATCTGTAAAAACCTACAGTTTATATCAAACTTAGTAGTGAAAGACAAAATGTTTTTCTCATAAAAGTGGCTACCAGATG
Organism: Loris lydekkerianus; assembly: GCA_963574355.1. NCBI lineage: Eukaryota > Metazoa > Chordata > Mammalia > Primates > Lorisidae > Loris > Loris lydekkerianus. The sequence continues at coordinate 23,060 of CAUYPK010123035.1, read as the reverse complement.
AGGATGCCCATTTCCATACTTCTATCTAACATTGCAAAGGAAGTTCTACATATTGCTATAAGAAAAATAAAATTAGTAAAAGAAATCAAGATTGGTAAAGAGAATGTGAACCTGTATTCACTTACAAAAGGCTAGTTATTCAAACATATAAATATCTCACAGACAGAGAAAAGTCTCCACAACTCAATAATAAATGGTCAAAGATACAAACTTGAATAAATAAAAATAAATAAAAGTGGATCTTAAACACATTTTAAAATATTTAACCTTGCCATAAGGTGGTAAATGCTAATTTCTGTTATATAAAATATAGGAGCCTGAGTAACTGAGGTTCTAAGGAAGCAGAAACCAGAGACATTCTCTAAAGCTTCCCTGTCAAATTGAAGCCTTTCAATGCAGTTCAGCAAACACTTTAAAAATAACTGACACTCCATTTAACATATGTAAATCTATAAATGGAATCCACCACACAGATGTAAAAACAAGGACCATATGATCCTATCAATAGATGCAGAAAAATCATTCAACAAAATTCAGCACTCTTTTATGATGAGAACACTTAACACAATAAACATTGATGGGATTACCTCGAAATCACAAAGGCCGCATACCACAAACCCACAACCAACATCATATTGCACAGGGAAGAGCTGAGCGCGTTCTCGCCTAGCACTGGAACCAGACAAGGTGGTTAAACTATCTTCACTTCTGTTCAACATACTGCTGAGGTCCTAACCCCAGCACTCGGGCAAGAGAAGAAAACCAAGGGTATTCAAATTGGGAAAGAAGATATCAAATTCACTCTCTTTGCTGAGAAAATAATTTTATATCTAGAAAACATTCAACCAAGAGATTCCTGGAGTTGATAAGTAAATTCAGAAAAGTCTCAGGCTACAAATTCAATGCACACATATCATTAGCTTCCGTATATACTAACACCAGTCGAGGTGAAAACAATAATAATAAAAAAAGATTCAATAACCTTCTCAGTAGCAACAATGAAAATAAAATACCTAGGAATATACTTAACTAAAGAAGTTAAAGACCTCTAAATGTCCCCACTAACATGCTGGAAATTTTTATCAAACTTCCACTGTTGTTCCTTCCTTTCTGGTTTCTTCTTTTCCAGCAAGCAGAAAATGTCTTTATTGGAAAAGAACCACCCAAAGACACAGTCCATGTAGACTTCAGAGACCTCCATGTAATTGAGGGAGACAAGGCTGTCAGCGGGGCACCCGGGAGTTAGAGAGCCCGGCTGCGTAGCCTTCATCACCGTGATTACACACGACTGAAAGCATTTTGCACGAATTTGCTTTGTGTCTGTCCAATCTAAAAAGAAAGATGAGGGGGCAACAGGTGTCTATTAAACAGAATAAACAGCCTCTGGCAAATGAAGACCTTTTACACATTTGTGGCTTTGTGGGGATTAGGAGTAGGGATGAATGGGAGGGGAAGGGAGGAGAAATTAAAAACCCGAGGGCTTTCCAGCAGTCTGGACTGCCTCTCTCTCTCTGTGGTCACCAGGGTCTGTTTGGCCCACTGGATTCATAGTTCATAGTAGAAAGGGGATCTGAGGCCAGAACTTCCCCCAACTCATACTGTGAATGGCTGTAAAACCTACTTGACAATCACTACCAACTCTCTAATGAAGTTGATTGCAACCACCCTCCACTGATTGTATCTTAAATGCTTCCTTCCTGTTAATATAACTGTTCTAGGTGGCTTTCACCCTCTACTATGATTCCATTTAAGACAAAAAGGCCTTGAACCTTTTGTCCAACTTTGCTGATAGGATGCAAAAATTCCAGGGTAATGACAAAGTGAGCCAGCTAAAGAACCCACTCTGGGCTTTATAATTGTGTCTTATTTTGAACCATGAAGAGTAGGGAAGAGAGCAAAGCACAGAGAGGATGGTTTAACAAGAAACACCTGGTCTTCTAAAAGTGAAACACAGCTGGGACTCAAACCATGGTCCACTCACCGTCCCTGCCATCCAGCTTCTTCAGGCTCTTGAATTATCATTATTAGTATTTATGGTTATCTGTTTGGATTATCATAGGAAATGTAATGATATGCAAAGGAGAATAAACTTGAATCCAATTCCAGGGCTGTAGTTAATCAAAAACGTCAATCAGATTTTTCGACTAGAACAATTTTATTCAGAAGCTTGAGTTCCTTTAGGTACACGAAGTCGTTGGATATTTTCTAAGCTGCTTGCAGTCTGACTTTTACTCCTTTGACTTCCTAAATAAATACATGCAATTCAAGGTATCTTTCAGTCTTCCGGAAAGAGTGTAAGATTGTAATAACTGCATATTCACCTACTAGCTCAAACGCTTTCCATTTTGTCAGCAAAAGGGATGGCAGGTTTAAGAAGTATATGGTGTGTTCATACTCATAAACATTTTTCTTAGTTGCTGTATAATGTTATTCCCTGCTCTGAGTAAAGTTGTAATGCAAGTGGTTTCAGGAAAGGGTTACATAATAGCACAACAGGCCATAAACCAATGCCTTGGAAAACATGCCTTAGTAAATGCACACGGGACAGGTCAAGAGAAAAAAGTTTTTTTCTTAGATCCAGTGTGGGACACCACACAGTTAATTTCTCTAGCATAGCACTTACACTAATCAATTTTCTAAAAATCTATAGCATTCCCAGGATCAGAGTTATAACACACGGGAAAGAGTGCTTACAGGAGATATTTACAATTTTACATAATCTAGAGAAGTCCACTGCATTTTGTTTTAAATTATTTTGCTCTCTGAGGTTCATGATTCTGCTGGTAAGTGATACGAAAACTCTTTCAGGAGTGCGATGCTTTCATGTATATTAACCAAACGTTCTTAGGGCTTATGAATAATGAGTTTATTCACTCTTGGTTTGAATAATGATTTTACATGTTCATTATCTTAAACCAAAGTGATAAAGAAACATAACAAAGAAAAAGATAATAATTTTTTAAAAATATCTGACTACACAATAACTATTGCTAAAATTAGAGAAATATTACCTACAAATTTTCATTCATGTATACACATCTAAATCCAAATATAACAAAATATAAATATTATAAAAAATCAAATAACAGAGAGAAAAAGAGAAAGAAGACAGTAATGGGTAGAACCATGCATGAATGTGTGTAGATGACTACAAATAATTTGTTAAATTGCATTTGTGCAATTTTAATCTCAATAGCATTTAATTCCATTTGAACTTTATAGAATAAATTGAAACTGTGATGAAATTGATAGAATCACTCAACATTCGATTAATGCCTTTATCACCACAAGAACTACTGTTCCTAAAAGATATTAAAGATGAATAGAATAGGTAATCATAAAAATTAAATACGCTGAAATCTTTCTGTTATTTTGGAACAAAGTATCTCAATTTTACTCAATTTTTATAATTGAGTAAAACTATTAAAAATTAGGAAATTAGCATATTTTCTTCTGCATCTAATTTCCTTGCTTCAACATCATTTTTTTCTCAAGGGTGATGACGTTTTAAGTTCTACTTCTCTATTCTATTTGTGTCAGTAATTGGCATAAATTCTATTATCGATTATTATTAATTATGGAATGTTTATTTCTGGGTATAGTGTTTTTATTTACATTTCTGTTAGTTCTTGAGGGATTAAATGCTGTTGTTGTCATTGTTAGGGTTAGATGTCCCCTTCAGATGTCTTCTAGGCATTTCTGAGACTCCCCTGGAAGGCTGTCAAGGACTGTCTCCCCAAGCCTCCCCGTCTCTGCTTCTCAGGCCACATGAGGCTTCCAAGATGATGTTGCCCCACTGAGCAGAATTCTCTGCACATTCCTCCTGCTCCCACCAATGTGGTGTGCAAGTAGGGGGTACTCAGGTGAGAGGGCATAGGGGGACTCTGTGAGCATGGGGCAACTTTACGAAAAGATTGAAGATAGCTTGACGTTATTCTGCTGGAAGTGTCAGAGCAATTCCAGTGGTCACATCTGGCAAAGCCCAGGTCACTCACCAGCAGAACTCTGAGAATTCTTAACACCCCCCAGAAAACAACACTAAATTCCCAATTTTCAGAAACAGGAGGAAATGTTTTCCTTGATTCAATTATAACTAGGATCTAGCCATCAAGTCCAGTAGATCAACAGAGTTTTGGCACAACCTTCAGAGAAAACTCTACCTACCAAAGGATGGAGTCTTGCCTATGGGAGCCTCACAGTAAGTTGTCTAGGCTGTATGCTGTCCAATTAACACCGCAAGTAGAGAAACAAGAAGATCAGATCACCAAACACCAGTTACAACCCATTTATTTGTCTGTCTATACTATTATAGCACCTTGCTCTGAAATTCCAGCCACAAGCATTCAAAAAGCAGGCTCGCTCCTATAATTCCAGCACTCTGGGACACCAAGGCTGGTGGATTGTTTGAGCTCAGGACCAGCCTGAGCAAGAGCAAGATCACATCTCTAAAAATACCCAGCATGTGGTGGGCACTTGTTGTCCCAGCTACTTGGGTGGCTGAGGCAAGAGGATCTCTTGAACCCAAGAGTTTGAAGTTGCTATGAGCTATGAAGCCACAGCGGCACTCTACTGAGGGTTACAAAGTGAGAAAAGAAAAAAACAAATGAGAGAGAGAGAAAAAGAGAGGAAGGGAAAAAGGGAGGAAGGGAGGAAGAGAAAGAAACCAAACCAAAACACAACTCTCTCTCGCCCTCTTTTTTTCCTCACTCTCTGAGTATATATACAAATTAACTCTCAAAGAACAAATATAAAATGTTACTATCAAGCCTACTTTGAAATCATACTTTTACTAAAAACTATGTGCAGAAACGTAGGCCTGTAAAAGGTGCACCTAATTAACCTGACTACACAAAACAAAAAGTAAAACAGGCAGAGCCTGTGGCTCAGTGGGTAGGGCACCAGCCCCATATACTGAGGGTGGCAGGTTGGAAACCAGCCTCCACCAAACTGCAACAAAAAATAGCCAAATGTTGTGGTGGGCACCTATATTCCAAGCTACTCAGGAGGCTGAGGCAAGAGAATTGCCTAAGCCCAAGAGCTGGAGGTTGCTGTGAGCTGTGATGCCATGGCACTCTACCCAGGGCAACAGCTTGAGACTCTGTCTCAAAAAATAAAATAAAATAAAATGAAATGAAATGAAATGAAATGAAATGAAATAAAAACTTCACCTATTTCAAGTACAAACATTTTAATTTCTTCTGTTTTCAGATGTTCTAGCCTTGACTTTCTTCTATGCAACAAAAAGAGCAAACACAAGAGTTTTTCATATTTCTTCTTCCTCTCCCTCGAAATCCAAATATATTAAATTGTCAATGTCAGAAAACGCTTCCGTGGGGGTGGGGGTGTTAAAAGAGTTGAATAGTTCTGTGGAATTCCAGTGTTCAGTGTATGCCAAGGTCCCTGCTTAAACATAATTCTTTCTCTATGACCACATCAAAGTCTTTGGATGCAGATCCAAAGCACCATCACTGACTTCCCCAAATTCTGTTTCAACAAGAAGCAGAACTCTTGAGCCCAAGAGTTCTATCTTTTTCTGGAAAGGAAATAGTTTTCCAGAGCTCTGACATCATCAGGTGCTGAAGAAAAATAGCCTCATGTATGGTCTGACTGCATTTATGCAACTAAACTTACAAACATTAAAACCATCTTCCACTAAAACAAAGGGTTGAGTTTATTGTTCACTTATCTTTTAAAATGTAAGACAAATATATATTTTATTTTCCCCCTCTAGCTATGAGATGAAATCATTTGAACATTTTTTTATTTCATTTATTAGCCATTTCTGTCTAGAAATAGGGAGCTTATTATTTGGAATATTTGGGATTTAATTTAAACCTTATGTCTGCATTACATTGAACAGGTGTATTCTTGAGCAACTGTCTTTCAAATTCATCGTATAGGATATAGATCTCCATTAATTAGTGTGAAATAAAGAAAGACCCAGTGCGAGTCATTACTGCTTACTAAGCAAAGAAACTGAAGCTACATGTACGTGGCAGGATTAGAGAACTCAAAATTATTTTCATCTTTTGAGCGTGATATCCTGGCAGCAAAGTCCTACATGAAAGACGCTCCCTCACTCTCTCCACCAAGACTGTCAGAAAATGGAGCTGAAATCGCTAATGCTGCTATTAAGAAGGTTGCAGCATCAAGAGGTGGGCAGAGGAGACTTCAAAAGCTAGAGCAGCTGTAGTCCTAGAAGCATTTGCTAGGAAATCCAGCCTCCAAGTCTCATTTTCTCTCCTTTGAAGAGTTATAATTGAGGAAGAAAAAAATCAAGCATTTTTGATAAGACCTCTACCAAAGAAAATTATGGGAGGCAAAGATGAAAAGGAACGTGCCCTGATTGTCCTCTTACTTAAAATCTCCAAACAGTAAGACTGTCATTGTAATCACGGATGCTGAAAGGTTCATCAAGGATGACTCCTGGGGGTCATCCACTGAACTTGGAGGCTGACGTGCAGTAAGTGTATGTTCTCTCCGAGGATAATGGACCAGGTACTTACAGGAGATTATATTCCAAATTTAAAGTGGGAAAAAAAGAAAGTTCAAAAGAAACTGAAGATAATTTTTTTGTCAAACAATCTAAACAATTACACTTTTCTTATTAGGAGATTAATACAATAATACTGAAGCTTAATACTTAGGGATGGTGATGTGAGCTCTTATTTTTCCTGAAAATATTTTGCCACTTCAAATTTTACTTGCTAGGTAGGTTATTTTAGGAATAAATAAGTTTAATGCAAAAAGAAACCCAGGAAACAAGAAAATAAAAAGATGAATAGTGAACAAATAAAATAAAAAATGGAAACAACTACCACGTACCCCCGTGGAGACAATTATTACCATATTGAACCTAGTTTTACATAAAAGTCAAAAAGTTCAACGTATTTTCAAAAATCACTGCACAGGTCATTTTCAATGAAACTCTTAGATGAAAACCATTTTTGTAAATATGGTATTTATTTCCAATTCTTATCTCATGTTGTAGCGACTAATATCTTTCAGGGAGAACCTGTAGAGACATAGAGACAAGTTGATTTGATTTGATCAGCTATCTGTCAGAAAAATTTTAAATCTTAAATATACTTTAAAGTTGTCATTAAATTAGGGTTTATTCCTTTTATTTCAATAACTATAAAAGCACAACAGTTAAAATACAAGCTTTCTTATTATTTTGGTTTGTATTTTGTACTATCATAATTTGAAAGGAGTGTTTGAAAAATCCTTTACACTTGACTCACATTAACCTGTAACTAAAAACTATATCAAGAAAAGAAAACAACTAAATACAAATTAGGTTAAATAAATATTTTCTAATGTATACCTGTTTTGAAAGACACTTAGCCCTATTATTAGTCCACGGGCTTTGCTAAATAAATGTGTATTAATTGTTTGGTTGCCAAATATGCCCTTTTAAAGAGCTGTTTGTATGAGCAACAGTATAAAGTTTCAGAAACTTTTCTGCTTCCTAGGCCTTGGGTATTCCTCACTCCCAGGCTTTTTCCATTATCCCCACTAGCCTCGCCAGCTGCACCCCAGTTGCACACCTGGATGAGGGAAGATAGAAGGTAGTGTTGATAGAAAAAAAGAATGTAACTTTATTTTTACTAAGTTAAGAAAAAATTATAGGATTTTCTACTCTAAGATTGAGACAAACTTAGGCCACCATGGCTTTAAATTAGCATCTTGAATGTCATGCCTTGTTCAAAGACTATAAGTTCCTTCCTGGGGGGGACATCTTTGAATTCCAAATCTCTAAATTTTCAGACCTATGAAGAAACTTATTTTATTTTAATTTTTTAGTACTATAAAGCACTGCTTTTTACATTTTAAAAATTATTTTTTCTCAATAAATGCTTTTACAATTCATCACATATCATATATTTTTATTCTTAGATAATTAAATTAATCCCAAGTGGATTTTTTTTTTTTTTTTTTTTTTTTTGTTTTTATTTAAAATGGTGCTATTATCATAATTGTTATGCCCCTTTGTACACATAAAACATAAAATCCCTACAAATTGGGGCAGCGCCTCTGGCTCAGTGGGTAGGGTGCTGGTCCCATATTCCTAGGGTGGTGGGTTCAAACCCAGCCCCAGACAAATTTCAATAAAAAAATAGCTGGGCATTGTGGGGGGTACCTGTAGTCCCAGCTACTCAGGAGGCTGAGGGAAGAGAATCACCTAACCCCAGGAGTTGAAGTTTGCTGTGAGCTGTGATGCCACAGCACTCTACCAGGGGCGATAAAGTGAAACTCTGTATCTACAAAAAAAAAAAAAAATCCCTACAAATCAGTAGTTTGATATACAAAATAGTCAAAGAATTTTGTTTGACAAGTGATAAGAAGGAAAACATAAATGTCCAGTAAAAATGTAAAACGATGCTCAAACTTGTGAGAAGGAAGGAAAACAATGTCATTTCAGGTGCATTTATTTACCAAAAATAGAAATGTCTGACACAACCAAGTGTTGTAAATAAGGATGCAGAAAGAAGCAGATTTTAATATAGCCTCGTGACTCCCCATTCTATCAAAACACTTTTATTAAGATCACTACTAAGCTTCATGTTATCAAATCCAAAGGGAGTTTTCGATTGCATTCTTTTAACTCACAGAAGCACTGGAGGTTATGAAAATGTGTCACATTCTCTTTCTTTACATGTAGTATTCTGTGCCTCCATCCCCCATCTCCAGTGTTCCCGATTCACTCTGACCCATCTTCTCAAGATGGCAGATTTAACCATCTTCACTAACTGTGGCATTCCCCTGGCTCTGTCTGGGAACTGAGAAACAATTGCATACCAGTCTACACTGTCAACACGTTAGAAAGCTTTCAAGTCATCACCTCACTGTGCCTCTGTTTCTTTAGTTCTGAGAGGAAGAATACTCATGCTGTCATTGTGTTGTTTATGATTTATGGCATTAAAACTCTTGCCGAAATGCAGATCTGATTGGGTCACTGTCCAGTTAAAATCCCTTTGTCTGGACAAAGCCATGAAGCTCTAACTAGCCTACAAGGCCCCGGGTGTTCTGACCTTATTCTCATCACTGCTTCCCCTGCTGCATGCACTGTAGTTAAATAGGCCCACTTTCAGTTCTTTACCGTGCAGTCCCTAATTCCCATCTCAGGATATTTGCCCAGGCTGCTTACCCTGCCTAGAAAGGTTTCATCCCACCCTTCACCCAGATTACTGCTATTTATCATTCAGACCTCAGATCAAATGTCATTTCCTCTAGAAATTTTGCTTGACTCAACTGAATCTAGTCAAATTCCTTGGTTACAGAGTCTAAAACCACTGTGTTGTTTTCTATTATAAAAACATAACTCTTCAAAAAATGTCTATACATCTATTAATTTATGCTATTACATGACTAGTAATTTTTAATTTTTTCTCTTCCTAAATTGTGTGACATAAGATCAGACCAGAAGACTGACAGCAAATCACAAGGAGCGTTTGGACCATCAGTAGTTCAAATTTGATTTCCATTGAATGAATTTTAATTAGGAAATGACTTAATTTCTACTATGTAAAAATGGAACTAAATTCTTCATCTTCCCCCCCTAAAACTGTCCCACCATCAGTCTTCCCTATCTATGTCGAGGTCCACTATGACTTTTCCATCCCTCAGGGCAAACTTTTGGAATCATAATTAACTTGTCTTTTTCTCTCAGTCCCAACTGTTAGAAAATCCTTTTGCTTCTACCTTCAAAACATCTTCAGAATTCAGTGAACTCTTTCTATTTCTATCATTTTCATTGTTGTCTTAGCCAAAATCGTGTTTGGTTTCATTACGCCAATGTTCTAAAAGCCTTAATATAACAGCCAAAGTGAACATTTGAATTATATAATATAATGACATTCCTATACCTGAAACTTTTAATTGCATCGCATCTTACTTTTCTTCTTTTTTTTTTTTATTTGTGTGAATTTAAGGAATAAACATACCCGTTTTGTTACATGGATATTTTATGTAGTGGTAAAGTCTGACATTTTAACGCAACTGTCACCCAAATAAAGTACATTGTACCCATTAAATATTTTCACATCTCTTAGCCCCCTCTAACTCTCCTCTCCTGGTGAGTCTCTGAAGTCTATTACTCAATGTTCTGTGTCCAGGTATACACGTTGATGGCTCCCACTTATAAGTAACAGAATGTGGTTTTTGACTTTCTGTGTATATTTCTGGGTTATTTCATTTAAGATGATAGGCTCCTGTTCCATCCATGATGCAAAAGATAGGATTTTGTTCTTTTTAATGGCTGACTAGTACTCCATGGGTGTGGGTATATGTGTGTGTGTGTGTGTGTGGGTGTGTGTGATTTTCTTTATCCAATTACCTGTTTATAGACACTTAGGTTATACTATGACAAACATCAAAGTGCAGGTGTCTTTTTGATACAACGATTTCTTGTCCTCTGAACAGAGGCTTTGCCAGTGTGCATCCCTCACATGGGAATAGCAAAATAATATGTAGAGATTCACACTGTGAACTTTATTCAAGAAGGCACATAGGAGTTTAACAGAAAGATGACTGAAAACGTCAGATACTGGGATAAAGAAAATGGGCAGCTGTTCACAGCCCACCTGGCAGTATCCCTTCTGAATCGGAGGAAGGACGGAAGACTGTAATGGCAGTCCGAGGGTTATAAGGTTCTCTTCTCCCACCTCCCTTTCCGTTTCTCTGCTTTCACCCTCCGCAATTCTCCCCTCGCTTCTTTGCCCCTCAAGTTTTTGTTCAGATTTCACTATCCAAATCAGACCTATCCTGGCAACCTTACTCAACATTATAACACTCCAACATACTGTCCATTTAGTATTAATTTCCCACCATTCTTCTCTAGCTTTTTTTTTTTAATTATATGCCATAACATTTGCTTCCTTATAGCAGATTCTTTGCTATATATATATTTTTAATTATTGTCAGTTTACTCCCTTTGGAAGGTAACATCCATGAGTATTGATATTTTGTCAATTTTATTCATTGATCATATAGAGCCCTTAGAACTGACTCTTCCTGTTGCCTCGCAATGCCTGTTGAATGAATGAATAATGAAAGGCATCCTAGAAAGCGGAGAGACCTGTTACAAAAAAATTTTAGTAGCTCACAAAAAAGACTAATTTGAATTAAGGCAATGGCAATAGAGGTGAAGAAAAATATAAGTATACAAGATACATATTTGGGCTCAGTGCCTGTAGCTCAGCGGCTAAGGTACCAGCCACATACACCTGGTTTAAGCCCACCCAGACCTGCCAAACAACAACAACTACAACATTAATGAAATAGCTGGGTGTTGTGGAGGGTGCCTGTAGTCCCAGCTACTTGGGAGGTTGAGGCAAGAGAATCATTTAAGCCTAAGAGGTTGAGGTTGCTGAGAGCTATGACGCCACGGCATTTTACTGAGGGCAACACAGTGAGAATATGTCTAAAAAAAAAAAAAAATATATATATATATATATATATATGTATATATATATGTATATATATATATACATATATATATATATACTTATTGGCAGTGGAAATCAACAGTATGAGGAGGGTACTGCAAAACTTTGGAGGGAAAACACAATTAGAAGACAAAAATAAAAAATGACAACTTTATTTCTCAACATAAACTCCATCAGTTTCAATACACTTTGCACGTGATGATACCAGCCATTTAGTTCATCCCTAAAAAGATGAGGGTCCTTAGAATTTAGCCATGTCACTATTAGTTGAAGAAAAAATAGGTGTCCTTTACCCATTTTTTAAGATTAGGGGAAAAAAAAGTCAGAAGTAGCCAAATTGGGACTGTAATGTGAATGCCTAGTGAATTCCCACTGGAACTCTCACTGTATCACTCTTGTTTGAGGAGAGGAATGAGCAGGAAACATTGTCGTGGTGGAAAAAGACTCAGGTGAAGGCTTCCTGGGTGTCATTCTGCTAAAACTTAAGCTAACTTTTTCAGAATGCACTTGTGATAGGCAGATGTTACCACTGTTTGCCCTCTAGAAATTCAACAAACAGGTTGCTTTGAGCATCCCAGACACCATTGCCATGACCTTTGCTCCTGATTGGACCGCTTTTCCTTCAACTGGGCAAATTCCACCTCTTGGTAACCACTGTTTGATTGTGACTTATCTTCAGAATCATGCTGGTAAATCATGTTTCATCTCCTGTTACAATTCTGTGAATGAATGCTTCACGATCTGGACCCTGGTTGATTAAAATGTCCATTGAAAGCCCCGCTCCCATCTGCAGCTAATCTGGACACAGGTGATGTGGGCACTCATTGAGTGGAAAGTGTGTTCAACTTTAATGTTTCAATCAGAATTGTGCAAGCTGAACTGATAGAGATGTCTGTGGTGTTGGCAATCAGTTGTGTTGTTAACCCTTAGATACCTTTGATCAGAGAATGGAAAAGATTGATTCCTTTTCTTGAAAATATACACAGATGATTTACAGTGAAGACTTCATATTCAACATTGCCTGACTCCCTCTTAAAATGAGTAAACTGCTGTTTTTTTAGGGGCATTGGAGCCATAAACTTCTCATAAAGCATCAGTGATTTCACCATTCTTCCACCCAAGCTTCACCATAAATTTGACGTTTGTTCTTGCTTCATTTGTAACAGAATTTGTGTTGCTTTGATAGGGGCTCATTTTAGACTTGTGTCTTATCTTTCTTAGTGCCTCATAATAGATCTTGTCCTATAAAGTTGATTTGAGTACTGAATAAATTTTAAATCTAAGCATAGTTTTTGCATAACACACATTTTCCATGAACTTTTCGAAGTACCTCTCCCCTCTCCCCCACCGCCCACACGTCACACTTATCAGTTAGAAAGCAAGAAGATGGGAAAGGAAGGAATTAAGAATCCTTCCCAGACTTCTGACTTTAATAAATGCTCGGAAGAGGAGAGTGACTGAGTGGTGGCACGGGCAATGAGAGTTGGGTTTGTATGCATATCAATTATGTGGTTTCTTAGACATTCAAGTGGAGATGGCACGTGCAAATATACATACACGTATATCTGTGCTTGGAAACAGAAACTGCACAGGTGATCAAAAAAAGCTATTGTATTTTGCCATGTATACTGTGCACCCATATTTGTGGGCCAAACTTTTGAGAAAAAATATTTTTTAAATTTTTTAATTCAAATTTTTATTTAATTGTATTTAGGTATTACAAGTACATATTATGGTACAAGAAATTTTATGTACTGGTAACAGATAGCACCACCCATGTATTGCGTGCACCCTTATTTTTTCCCTCAAGAAGGTGAGCACATAAGTGCACAGCATATGTGGCAAAATTAGGTACTTTCAACAAGATAGATGATGGAGCATTTGATGGGGGTATTGAAGAGACAGGGAGAGGCTGACAAAGTGAAAGGAGAAAGGCAAAACTGCCCAGCATTTGAGAAGAGCGCTGGAAGAAGTTAGAAGAATGTGGAAACCCGTGAAAGGAGGCCTTATTATAGGATTTGGTGATGCTGGTGACAATTCCTTCTCACTCAGCTCCTGTTACAAAGTGGGGAGGGCCATGGAGATCTGTGGAAATGGAAGAAATTATGAAATAATCATGCCCAAAGGGGAACATGAGCTTACCTGGAAATCACAGAACAGTCATGCAATATGGATTGACCTTTGAACTTGAACTTAAAGAGAAGCAAATTTGATAGGGGATAGGATAGAAGTGGTGAATTTACCTGAGGCATGGAGACTGTAATAGATGAGCAAACAGGAGTCCAGTTAGACAATGTTTGTTTCTATCACGTGAATTTATTTCTATCATCTTTTGGACCCTTCCACATTTTCTATAATCTGTATGCCTCTGTTCACCTAATATGACTTTTTTCCCATTAAGGCATTTATTCACTGATTTCTTTAACACACAAAATTATTGAGCTTATATAGCGTGTTTGGTATTAGGGATACAAAAAAATAATATTCTCAGTAAATGTATACTGATATGCTGTGCATAGAATTAGTTTTTTTTTAATTATTCATTTATTTAGAGACAGAGTCTTATTCTGCTGCTCAGGCTAGAGTGCTATGGCATCAAGCGAGCTCACAGCAACCTCAGACTCCTGAGTTCAAGCAATCCTCATGTCTCAGCCTCCTGAGTAGCTGAGACTACAGGTACCCATCACAACACTTGACTAATTTTTCTATGTTTGGAAGAGATAGGGTTTCGCTCTTGCTCAGGCTGGCCTTAAATTCCTGAGCTCAAGGGATACTCCCACCTCAGCCTCCAGAGTGCTAGGATTACAGGCATAGCCACCACACCCAGCCAACAGAACTATCTTTAAATTTAATCACGTTGGTTCATCTGAAAAATAGAAAAATAATTTTCTTCAAAACTATAGGAATCAAATTTCAATGTTTTAAAAACATAATCACTAATAGGGATTCTATACATATAAAATCAAATTCTGGCTACGTTAACTCTGCTTAAATAATAATGTTCTGTTACTGGCTGACGCTTTATTTTACATGCTATACCAGTTATATGAACAATCTGAATTTTATTACACAGTAATGCTCCTGTAAGTTTTTAAGCAGCTATTTGAGATCTGAACTGCTCCCTCTTCCTTTTAAAAAGTAGCTAATGTTGGGTGGTGCCTGTGGCTCAGAGAGTAGGGTGCCGGCCCCATATACCGAGGGTGGTGAGTTCAAACCCAGCCCTGGCCAAACTGCAACAACAACAACAACAACAAAAATACAAAAATAAATAAACTTAATTTTAAAAAGTAGCTAATGTCTGTTCACATTTCTAAAACAAGACATTGGATGATGTCCTCCCATCATGAAGATTACATGGAAAAGCCTGGAATCGGAAATAAAAATTCTTTACTATTGAATTTCAAACCTATAAAATAAATAAAGTAACATGGAAAGCATTAAAGATAGTAATATCACCCTGAAGTAATCTGCTCATTAGAAAAGTCTCTTTCCTTTTGATAATATTGAAAATTAAAAATCAAAATTGATGTCTGCAAACCGAACTTAGAAATCTACTATGAAGATGAGAAAAAGTTTTTCTGACTTGATGTTTGAGTGTTAGAAACCTAGAGCAAACTAAAGCTTGCAGGAATCCAGGCACAGATTCACAGAGCTCCCACACACTCTCTGATGATTGTCTTTGAACTACTAAGTGGCATCTTATCAAATTTGTTTACCTGCTTTTTTTCTTTTGCCAAAGTTAACTTTCCAGAAGCTAAAATGCTTCCCCACATGCACTGTTACTCTCCTCAGATCTTACACCTTCTGCTCCATAGGAAGATGATGACATAAATTATTTATAAATTATTTTAAAGAGACGATGATAGACAAAAAAATAAAATTGTATCTTTTGAGCTCTCTGTTCTTGCCCACTAAGCTGTTCTCAGGACTATTATTCTGCAGAAAACCAAAAATATGTGTGATAGATAATGTTATTGGCTATCCCGTGGCTATTTTATTTTATTTTATTATTATTTTGTTTGTTTTAGAGATGGGGGGGTCCCAATAAATTGCCCAAGCTGGTCTTGGAACTCAAGTGATCCTCTCACCTGGGCATCCAAAGTAGCTGGAGCTACAGGTGCTGGCGGCCCCATCAAACTCAACAGATACTTCTTACCCTTAAATCAGACTTCACTCTACTGCTGGTCTAAGCATGGTGATACCATTTCTTTTTGCCAGTGATTGGTTTAGAAATGGAGACACGTGACACAGTTCTGGCCAATAGGATTTCAGGACCTGGGACGATGTTGCTTTGGGGAAGAATTTTCTTTCCCATCAAAAGGGGTGCTGTGAACTGTTGCTTTCTAGCTGCCTTGAGCTGGGAGAACCTGATCCTTAAGCTGCACCATTTATTTTTTAACCTTCAAGAGTCAAGCCTGAGGATAACCCAGGGAAGATGGCAGAGCAGGAGGAATCTGGATCCAGACAGCATAGCTCAGCTGCTGATCAGTCTCTACCACCAGACTCCTGACTGTGTTGGGCATTTATTGGATTATCACACACAAAGTGATCATTTTGAGAGTGGAAGGGAGCACGAGGAAGAATAACAGCAAATGCAAATTTGCAACCCAAATCAGTCCTAACTTATATATATGATGCACCAATGTATTAATGTGTTATACATTGTATATACTATATGCCTATGTTCATAATGTACATAGGCTTAAATATGTAATATGTCATAAAATAAATATGTAATAAAAGTAAAATATATATTTATATATAAATACAAATATGTGAGTATATAGATTTACATGTATGTGTATATATGTATGTATAATATACACTATATGTGTGTGTATATATACACATACATGTATATATGTACACACACACACACATATATATAGATATATATAGATAGATAAATAGATAGATAGATAGAGAGAGAGAAAGAAAGACGGCTGATCCAGAAAGTATCCAGAAGCATTTAGTCAAGTATGTCTCCTTTTTTCATAACACATGACTGGATACTTTCCCAACAGCCCTCCTATATATAAATGAGATGAGTCAGGAATGTAAATGGGAAGATAGTCTCTCTGATATATAATAACTTCTCTCTAATGTTCACTTTCCTGACTCATTTCCCTTTTTCCCTTCTCTCATTTTTCCATTTACCATGACTTGCTGTCTCTCACACACACAAACTCAGTTATTTCTCCTTTGTGCTTTTGTGAAGAGTTTGAGCTGCTCTGACTTTGAGTTGGCCTTCTGCCCGTTACACCTTTCTCATTCTCTTTACCCCTAATTCTTATGCTATTTTACTCTGTATAAGAAATAATGCTGGCATCCTCTTCTTAAGACTTCTCCCACATCTTAGCAAGGCACTTTGCTTTTTGTTTCATTTATTGTCCTACACCACATTTTATAATTATCTGTTTTTCTGTATCTCCTTACCCCCAGTCTACAAACTCATAAAGGTCAAGGACCTTGTGCTCCCCAAGTCTTAGCACAATGTTTCTCTTACAGCAGGCACTCATCAATTATCTGCTGGATTAATTAATAAATGACAAAATGACCAGAACATAATTGTAGCATACAGACTGTATGCACACATTAGAACTGTGAATTTCTTACTTTTACTTTATAAGTAACACTGTCATCTGTTCTTATTTAAGTAGCGTTTATATATAACCTTTATATATGAAATCAATATAAGCAGATTCATCTAGTGAATGTGATGAGCTAAAACTCGGGTTCAACAAAAATGCTTATATGCCTCTTCGGTGAAATAGAAGTATTATCAATAAAATTAATGATAACAATGATCTTTGACTTAGAAATGACAGTAGATTATCAAATATAAGTTTTGTGTGATGGTCAATGTAAAATACTTAGAGAAATAAAGGAAGGAATGGACTTTGGCTAGAGTCATAGAAAAGGCAAGGAGGTGAAATTCCTGTGGATTCCTGAAGGATGAACCTGTCACTGACACAGTATCAGACTGTGATAGTACTGGGAGATAGCCAGGCACAGCAGCTAAGTGAGCCGTGTAATCTCCAAGGGCCCACCTTGAGTGAGAATGGACTAGAAGGACAGAGAGGAGGTTGGGAAAGCCACACAAATAGATGTTAAGGCCAACAGCATCAAGCTGACATCAAATCAGTAAGGCCATGCAAAGAGAACCTTTCCTTTGCCCATTACCAATCATTTAGGAAGAAGTCTAAGGATTAAGTTTCACTGGGCCAACAATAAGCAGTGTCTCCAGCACTAATCACCACTGGGCCAGGCCATAGCCAAACCCTAAAAGCCAAGTCAGAATAAGAGAAGGCAGTAACTCCATTACTCTCCTCCACTCCTTTAGAAATTAGTCTAACAATGAGTAGTTCATCAAATAAAATACAACGTGCTCTTACCCAATGCTAGGCATCAAATATATAAAATTTCTGAACTTTCAAACAGTCATTATACACTGTTCCAAAACAAATTACTTTCTTGATGATTTAACTTTCTTGGTAACTCATGCTGTTCATTTGTCCTAGTACAGTTTTTCAAAAAATAATAAAAAAAAATTATAACAGCATCTGAATAAATTTTCTTTCCAAGTACTATAATAAATTTTAAATACAAATGGCCTTGGTATCTATAGAAACATACCATCAAAGGGCAGAAGAAAAAGTAATGTTTCATCTCTGGAATTATTTAAAAGGTAGGCTTTATCAACTGTCATGCTACCATGTTTTTAATTATATCTTTATGAACTTGAACTACCTTTTGCAAGCTCATCAGTTAAGTTCTGCTGAGCTCCTCTGGCTAACCAAGTTCAAAAGCCACATTCCAGGTCGATTTTATTTAAAGTTTCCTGACAGCATGCAGTGGGGGAAACATTAAGTACCACTTAAATCTGTTATTGAATACCTCATCAGGAATATACTGGAAGGATCCTCTCTCTCTGACTTCATTAGGATCCATTACAAACTCCCTTTTGGCTGTATTTGCACACAGGTGCCCAGCTGTAACATTAAAAAAAAAAAAAAAGTCCTTAGCTTTTAAGATGATGAACAGTAACTCTTCCTCCTGGTCCCTATCAGTTTGCATTCAAATCTAAAATCAACAGAACAGCTACTTACTATAAAAGTACAAATGGGGTCTAAGGAACTTCAAGAGGTCTTCTAGAACAGAATGTTCCTAGAAGATGGTATTAACACCGGAGGACTGACATTTGATAGGATTTAAATACCTAAGTGGTAGCTTCTTAGGTATGGTACAGAGTAAAGACTATAAGAAAAACTCCTTCAACGTAATTTTTAGCATCCCCTAACAAATCTTGAGTATTTCTCCCTTTGTAACAAACATTGTAATACACTTAATTCTTGTCCTCAGAAATGGTAAGAAGAGACCCAAGTCCCCCATCCCTGCTGTGGTTAGGAGCTTGAGTCCAGGTAGATGTCTGGTTTTAAATTCCACAGAACTAGAGAATGGTTATTTTGGCTCTCTAACTTTCAGTTTCCTGGTCAGCAAAATGGGATTAAAATAATACCCATGCAGGGCGGTGCCTGTGGCTCAAAGGAATAGGGCGCCGGCCCCATATGCTGGAGGTGGTGGGTTCAAACCCAGCTCTGGCCAAAAACTGCAAAATAATAATAATAATAATACCCAAGCAAGCATTGAATGAGAAAAACGTAATTAAAGCATTTAGCTCAGAGCCTGACATTGAGCAAGTTCTCAATAAGTGAGAGTGACTTTAAAGAAAAAAAAAAAAAGATTCAAGACTGGAAATAAGTTCTAAAATTGTTATATATGAAACGTTTGCAGGCGACCATTCCCCCTCAGGAGATGGATAGCTTACTTTCTATCGATATGGAAGAAAGAGATTCTTACCTCTTGAAATGCTGAGTTAAACACAGCCAAAGTAACCTTACTTTTTTTTCTTGGTTCAATGTCTTTGTTCCTTTTTTTGTTTTTCTCCTGAGCTACTTCTGCATAGTCAAGTCAAGAAGTAGCTCAGTCTGTATTATCTTAAGTCCTGCAAGTTTTTCATTTCAGTCACAGCTGAAATCCTTCCCTTACACCGAGGAAGCTATTTTGCTCTGAAAGAAGCCAGAGCAACCCTCTTGTAGGGAGGGACCTATTCGCAGTGACTAGCCTACAAATTATATCATAAAGTATAATTCCCTATTCTGACACTTGTGTGTGTAAAAGTACTGATTGATCTAGGTCAATCTATGAAACAAGAATAAAAATGGCAGACAGCAGGGTAAGCAACAATAGAGAATGAGGAATAAAGCAGAAAAACAGCACCTTGATGGGCAAAATGAAATATATTTATGTTGTATTATCCTAGTGTTGTTTTTTGTTTGTTTGTTTGTTTTTTGTCAATGTATAATCAATAGACCTTATGGGAGTCTTTTCAGGACAAAGATTTTTTTTGCTCACTGTGCTTCAGACGTTTCCTCTGTGAAATCCCCAATGACATTCATTCACAGAGCCTGGAAGTATTACAAAAGATTCATTTAACAATATATAATATGTTCTTACTGAATCATCACTTTCTTTGGTCATATCAACCTGTTTTTCAGATACTCCATCTTTTTGGAGAGTATTTTACATATGGGAAATCAACTCTGTTCATAATCTCAGGAAATCTGTGGGTGATGGTGGACTATCCTACTTTATGTCCATTATGTGTCTAATAAGAAAGCATTGGGCCATTCTTATTATCAGAAAAAGAAGATATCAATTGTGATAAATATACATTACATGAATTACTAAGCACTGCCAATAATTTTAGAACTAAATACATAAATGTTTCTTGATGCTAATGAAAAAAGTAATGCCTAGTATATTTCACCTTCTGGAGCCTGAGGACTTAGATACATGGGAAAGGGATTCCTACCAAATTGCTTCCCACATGTGAAAATTCTGCTAGCCTAAAGCAATAGCTCTCCACAATCAAACAGAGGGAAGCAACACCCCAAACATAAAACTTCTGCCCCAGAATTACGCTGTAACCCAGCCTGTGACTACGGTCTTTCTCACAAGCGGGTCTTTCCCCTAAATGGTGGCTGCTCAGAGGCCAGCATCTGAAATCTGCTACGTTCTTGGCTCCCACCCAAACACACTCTCCCGTCAATAGGCAGAATTCATTCCACTGAATTTTCCACATCTAAGTAAAATAAAGGTGAGAAAATGTAGAAAGGCCAAGGACTGAAAGAAAAGAAACGCTGTCCCAGAGAATGGTTTCATAATTATAATAGCTCGTTTTAATCACTGTGATTGTTTAATATATTATGAACACAGAACTATACAGATAATAATTGTCTTATCAGTCACAATTTCTTTGTTATAACCAGGGCTCATTTGGGATTTAGCATCGTATAGCTCCATTCCCCACACCTCCCTCACATATCAAGTGGCCTTAATTACGTGGGCAGTCAGACACTCTCCGGAGACAAAGCTGGGATGACTAAACATCAGGTAAGAAAAGACATGCTCGCGCCTTCTTCTTTGTTTCTGCTCAATCCCCTGTAGCTAAAGCCACATATGTAGCTTTCCCCATCTTTGAGACACTTTAAATGTGAAATGAGTAATTTAGCTGAAAAATTTCAGTTTTGTTTTTTTTTTTTTGCATGCTTCATATGCTGGGTTAAAACCATTAGCATATAACAAAAATCTGAGCAGATGCAATGCAACAGATTCCTTAAGGGAATCCATATTTTTACATATTTTGTAATAAGGAAACTGTCACTCCCAGATGGTATCGAGCTAATACTGGTGGTTTGCTTGCTGATAACATACTAAAAAATAAAATTAATTGTATTCTATTTGATGACAATGAAGTCATTATCATATATACTGCACTCTTAAAGGAAACAGATCCAAAAGATCCTCTTCTTAAATGATTAGTTTTATTTAGTTTGTTGGCCTGGCCAGAAAAAAATAATAATTATAACCCTCCAACTTGGATCTTAGAGTTGGAATTCCCTCGCACCTGGCATTAAAATGCACTATGGTTTATAAATGTGGTGCAGTAGGAAAAAAATTCTATCTTGAATAGCTAACAATATTAGAGAGAAGCCTGGTGGTAGAAATACAACACATCAGACACTTCCAACTCTACCTGCCAGAAGAGATTTGTGAACTATCTAGATCTCTCTTTGCTAGTTCATGTGGAAGGCGCCTTTCACATCTCAAGTCCTGGTTAGGAGCTGTGGCCAATGATTACAAGCCATGCTTACCTGGAAATGTATATATATAAAATAAGCCTTGAAATTAAGATTGAATGTCCATACATATTTTGGTATATTTGCATAACTACTTTTCAGAATAAAGCCCTGCATTTCTTGATGCATCTTTTTACCTGTGATCAATGTGTAGTAGTTCCTTTTACACGAAACTCCATTATTTAAGACTTATAATAATTACACAGTAAAATTCATGTCTACATAGCATTTTCCTATATGAACCACAACTATTTCTAGACACTACATGGGAAATCATTTTTATAGGTAGTGTGTTCTTAACGCATACTGCCATTTTTTATCTGGGAAAAAAAGCAAAACAAAAGGAATAAAGAAAATCCAAACAACTATATACATGGGTATGCTTCTTTCTTTGTATGATTTTTGTTCATTTCCAAATTGTTGGATTATGCTGAGATATTTCTGTTGGTGACCTGAGGTTATAATAATATTTACTCAAAATATTGTTTATCAGGATTTTTTATGTTAAGGTTTGTTCCTTTTATAGTGGTGTTAAGATTGTGTTTCCCCTATTGGACAGGACTCGATAGTTCAATCTTTGCAAGGTTTGAAAGCCTGGAATTCAACTCAAAAGGTCTCAAGAGAGCAAAATTTAAAAAAAAAATTAAAAATCTATGAGCATGATAAAGTATATGAATAATAGAATAGATTCCTATACTGTACAGTAAATCTATATATCATAAATGTTTCAACAGAAAGGCAATTTCTAACCCTGAATCAATTTTTTTCATAAGCAGAAATTACTTAGTTAACAAGCAGCAGTTTAACTTGTCACTAGCTAAATTGCATAAGATAACGGCTGCATAAATGTCTACGTGTCTATATGGTATATATGAAATTGTTTGAACAGTTTTGGGTGATAACATAAACAGAGCTGACTCTATTATTTCAATCACCTGGGTGTTAGATGTCATCTCTTAAACAAGATTCTCTAAAGGACTAACACTTGGCACTATGTATATTGTTAACTCAATTAGTTTATAGACTAATTAGCCATGGGTACTTTACAGCAGAACCATGCCAGGGAAAAGTTACAGACATGTAAAGATTAGAGTGACCTCAGAGATAATTTCAAACTTTTCCTTTTACAAAGAAGAGACTCAAGGCACAGAGAGGAGCCAAGAAAACAGTCTGAGAGAAAGAGGATCTAAATACTGAATTAAAATTGTTAAAATGTATAAGCATGTAATTTTTAGCAGGGAACAACAGAAGTCTGATAAGAATCTGATTGGGTTTCGGCAAGAGACTTTAAATACTTGCCTCAACAAGAAGGGGATTAGTCCTATTAACTGCCAAAAAGGGAGGCATCTGTTTATTTTTACAGGAGAAGTGCTACTTTTATGCCAACAGATCTAAGATCGTGCAAAAC